>OMNZ01110022.1:0-30666 GCA_900303255.1 Lesueurigobius sanzi
AACAGACTTAATTCAAAGTGTAAAATTCGCAGTAGAAAAAAATTCAAATAGAAAAATTCGCCCTTAAAAAATTCAAGCTCTAAAATTCAACAGCAGAAATTCAGAGTGTGGAATTCGCAGTGAAAAAATTCCCAGTCAAGTTCCTGGACATCAAGACCTGAGCAATCGATCCTGGAGACTGAAAAGGAGAAACACAAGACGTTTCCTATTGGCCAATGTCTTCTGTGGGCGGGATTAACAAATGAGGAGGACAGAGTTCAGTCAAATCTGAACATTTTGATTGGTCCTTGTACAGTTTCCTGTTGAACCAGAGGTTGGTTTGACTCACTCTGGATCAATTGCTCAGGTCTTGACGTCCAGGAACTTTACTGCGAAATTTTTCACTGCGAATTTCACACTCTGAATTTCTTCTGTTGAATTTAAGAGCTTGAATTTTTTTTAATATGAATATTTTATGGGTGAATTTTTCTATTTGAATTTTTTTTTTACTTTGAATTTTATACTCTGAATTTAGTTATATTATTTAGTCATATTTAGTTGTATTTGATGTGTTGAAAAACAATAAAGTGAATATTTAAAAGGTGAAATTTTCAGTTCAAATGTTCAAAACACTGAACTGAAAATGTGTTTGGAGAGAAAAAAATTCAAAGATGTTTTTTCAGTGTTAAAAAAATTCAAAGCGTAAAATTCAAAGACATTTAAAATTCACAATGTGACGACACAAAAAATCTTCCATAGCCCTTCCAATGTTGCAATGTTATTCCTTTAGGTTTAGGTTATTCAAGGATCCAACTGGTCAGGATCCTCATTTTGCATATAAATAAGCACGATCTTGCTGTTTTTATGCCTCTTTATCTTGTAATTCATTCCTTTGAGTGTGATGTTGTTCCGAGATATTGAAACCGAAGAGATTACAGTTATTCCTTTTTATTGCTACTGGTGTTTGCTGGAGTGCAGCTGTGTAGTTACCTCTCCTGTGGCTCTCCAGTTTCAGTATCATGTGCCTCTGAAAGAAACGCGTGCGGCAGGTGTTCTCCATTGTAAAAGAGGAAAGCTTTGCTGCTAAACCCCGGCCGCATTAATGTGGTTGTGCTGCGGTAATCTGATGACATCACCTCAGTCACTTTCTGCCAACGCTCACAGACTTGAATGGCTTAAAGGCCTCACATCGAGCCAAAACTATTTACTCCTTTCCTGAAGGATTGTTCATGGCTTAATCTGGCACAGTCATAGGCCCAGGCAGGCTGGCCTCTCTGTGCCCAACGCACACCACGCACATTACAGTAAACCCAACAGTTCACTGGGAGTCAGGGAGTAAATGTTGATCGAATAAAGCAGCGGTTTACGTGTGAGTTTGGATATTTTAACATACAAAAAATGACTTTTTTCTTAATACTTTATATCTAAAGGTTACATTTAACATTTCTTTATTATTAAGAGGAATAGCCCCTTGAGATGAACCATCTCGTTTTCAAGGGGGTCCTCAGTTCAAATCCACAAAACAAGGCAGACAGCAGAGCATATTAACAAGAAAAACAAAACAAAGACAACAAGAAAAGATAAAGACAGACAACCCACACACTCACAGACATAAATGTTGAGAGCTTGTAAATATTCATAAGCTCTGGAACAAAGCTGTCATTTAGAACAGGAATTGTGGTTAATTGAGGGTTGGACTTTTGACTCGAGTTGGATAGACTTAATTACACTCAAATTGACTATATAATGGTTTTGAATTGAGGTGAATAATGTATAGAGCAGGGGTCTCCAACCTTTTTTACCCTGTGAGCTACTTTTACATACCAAACATGGCAGTGAGCTACTAATGCATCAAAGAAATACGTGAAACTAGGCCAATACGACTGCCAAGGTGAAAATTTAACACAATAATAGAACATTACAGTAGTTTCTGCCTTATAGTTTGCTATATTCACCTAAATGTTTGGAGATGTTTTGTTCAGAACAAAAAAATGCATCTAAAATTTGACTCAAGAATTGTGTGTAGAAATATTGAAAGCCTTAGGTGAGCTACTTGGAAAGGGCTGGCGAGCTACCGGTAGCTCCTGAGCTACTGGTTGGAGATCCCTGGTATAGAGCAGGGGTTCCCAAACTTTTTTGGCCGCGACCCCCAAAAATGACTATCTGAACAACTCGGGACCCCCACTGTAAAAAGTAACTTCCTTTTGTAACTATTTCACCGGAAAAACCTTAAAAATATGTATTATTGCATTATTATTTTCTTATTTGGCCCCAATTCACAAATATATGTTGTCCTAAGCTAAAGATTACATTAACAAACACTTATTTTGTTTCTATTTTGTTTCTTAAACTCATCTGGGGACCCCCAGGTTAGAGCCTCACGACCCCCCTGGGGGTCCCGACCCCCACTTTGGGAACCACTGGTATAGAGGGCATGCAGATGATGTAACAGCATGGTAACACAAGCCAATGGATTATTCAATGTTGAGTTATAACGTGAAATTCTTTGTTTTGTCCAAAACATTTAGCGCTCTATTTAAAATGATCTAAGTTCATGTCCTCAAGATTTGGCGTCACTGTTTGATTTCCTTGGTTCCTGTTCATAAAGCTGCTATCTCTACACTGCAAAAAGTGGTCTCTTGATAAGTTAAATTTGCTTGAATTCAGAATTTTTAATCTTATATCGAGTCATTTTGACTTGCCAAATAGAAATATCTGCCAATGAAACAAGTATTTTTGCACTTAAAGAAAAAAATATCTTGCACTAAAAATTAGGTAATAAATCAAAATTTACTTGAAATTGTATGATTTTTCTTACTTTAAGGGCAAAAATACTTGTTCTATTGGCAGATAATTTTACTTGGCGAGTCAAAATGACTCAAAATACAGTCAAATATTCTGAATTCATGCAATTTTAATTTATCAAGATATCTCTTTTTGTAAATATTCAATTCAATTCAATTAAATTCAATGTATTTTGTATAGCCCAAAATCACAACAGTCTCCTCGCAGGGCTTCACAAGAAATAGAAAGAAAATTAGTGAATATTAATTTTGCTGGGGCATCCCCTGTCCTTAGAGCCTCCTTCTCGGCAAGGAAAACTCAAAAAACCCATTGGGACAAAACGTAGAAACCTCGGGGATGTCCACATGAAGGGGATCAAATAAATAAATAAATATCAACAACATAATCTGAGACACGTGACAGAAGTGGGGCTGAACCGCAGTCACTTTTCTCTTCACGCCTTCACACCGTTGACTTAAATGAGTTGCCAATAAAAACAGAAGCTCTCGGGCCCGAACAAAGAGCCGCTCTCAGCGCGAGCCAGTGGCCGGTGCTTCATATGTTTTTGTTTGGAGCGTTGCAAATGAAAGACGCCGCGAGGTTGCGAGGATTCTCAGCACAAAGCCTGACTATCATCCATCTTGTCACAGAAGAGCGATTACATGTGGCCGGGCCTTGGATACAGCTGTAGAGGCTGAAGACAATGCGCTGAACCAGCTTTTTTGCCCTATAGGAGGAATAAATTATGAAGACGCTGGCACACAGAACAGTACTCTTTATTCTTGGAACAATAGTGAAACCCCAGCGCAGCGACTCGATGGGGTAGAACACATCGCGCCTCAACACGTGTTGAGAAGTTGCCAGCGCTCGCAAGAACTGGGGCACTTCGTCTTTGTTTGTTTTATTATTTCATTAAATTGTGGTTTTAATAGGAACATTTATAGGCGGTGAATCTGAGCGCTTACAGTACGTCCTGACCTTTATATTAGGCATTGTTACATTCTTCAAGTTGGACGTTGCTGTGAAACCTTTATTTTTTACACTATTTTACCTTGAGGTGTGAATTTGACACCCCTGCTGCCTTCGCCTTATGGTATGTTACGCAAGAAAGTTCAGTAGCTTCCCAAAGGGTCGAGAGTACAGTTAAAAATAGGCCAATGCATTTATAGTTGAGGCTGCACTGGTGGGTTACTTAGTCGTCAAGAATGCTCACAACCATTTGCAGAAAAAGCCAGGATATTTGAGGTAAAAAGAGCTGGGAAAATATTGGTGGGTCTCGCAGTCTGAGGGCCAAAGTTACCAACTACAGCGAAGGAACGGTTACTGAAGTGATTTGGATTAATGTAATAATCATCATATTCAGGGTTTCCCCGGGGCATCGTGGGCCTTGAATATCATTTAAAAGCATTAAACTGACTTCAAACTGGCTTTGAATCAACTAATTACATTGCTCAGCTTATTGTACAAATTCGTCCAAAAAAGGGGGTCTAGAACACAGTTTTGGCAGAGATTATACACTATTTCTTGTCAAAACTTGTCCATTGTATCACATTTTCTATTGAATTTTGAAATTAATATTGGATACGGCTCGATTTGTTGTGTTTGTAGCATAAAACGTTTAGTATTAGAGTAAGAAGCATTACATTTGACTTGCTGATACCTGTATGTGTAAACCTTTGTATAGACCCTTTCATTGTTTGTAAACATTTGGGGCTCAGCTGGAGGCGGGAAGCTAGATCCCTGTATATTTCTTTTGTAGCTGTTGTCGTAGTAACGATAAACAAATGTCTAACTGTTGTTGTAAATATCAGATAAAACCTTATTTTATTTTCTCAAATGTCATTCCTCTTGTTCTTGCACCTTAAGCCACAACAGAACCACATTTTTTAGTTGTAGTTTTACACTTATAATCACTAGTTTTAGTTTAATCTTTTTTCTCTTGCTCACTTCATGCCTCCAGTTGATGTCACTGATGATGTAAGCAGTGAAAGAGTCTATCATTTGGTGGTAAACTACTATTGTAGTCACAGCTGCCGTGGGGTAGATGGATGAACGTGAGACTGCCAGTCTCATTGGCCTCAGCGACCGCCACCATTCACTCACACACACACACACACACACACACACAAAAATAGGAGCGTCTGGAGGTCATTACTCGGTTTTGCGAACATCGGGGCAATCACAGATGCAGATTTGTAGAGTCTGCAGAATCGCGTATCATTCAGAACGGACTCTGTAATGTTCTACCTTCTTATTAAAATAGCTTAATAGGTCACCTGTTGCTTTGGCAGAAGAGGAACATTTTCAGTGCAATATTTCTCGTTAAATGTAATGTTTTTGCACACGTTGAGCCGCCATTGCTTTCTCTGATTGGTTGATCCGTCTGTCAATCACGCCCTACTGAGCTCAGAGTGAAGCGCTGACCCCCAGACTACACGTCTTGTAAAGCGTGTGGTCTGACTGGCCAGGCTACATGCACACAGGTGGGGCGTCTTGGCATCATTGGGAGTCATCAAATGATTGTTTTTATAGTTGTTAGTGTTAGAAGTTTAGTTTGATGCCTCTTGGGATGTGCCGTCTCGTGTTCGAGGGAGTCCATAAACACAGATTACAATAAACAAGACGACAAAAAATAAAAGTGAACCGAAATATACAGAGATACAGCTAATATGTAGATGACAAAAAACAAGCAAACAAAACTTTAAGTCATGTAACAAAACAGAATATGTGAAGAGAAAATGTAATTTAAAAAGGAAACTAAGAGCATGAACAGGGAGTTTTAAGGTGTGTGTATAACAAGGATTTAAATACACAAAAAAAATGTTAAAGAACGTATGGATAATGGTAAAGTATTCCAGAATATGTGGATGTTACTGATATCCCCTTCTCTATGATATTTCCTGTTGGAGTCATGGCTCATCTTTATCATTACAATATATTTAGCATAAACATTAACAGCATACGCCTCTATGTGTCTTCCAGGTCTGTGAATGGTGTTTACAGAATCGGTCTCTTCGCCCTCAAAGACATCACCAGCGGCACCGAGCTCACCTACGATTACAACTTCCATTCGTTCAACACAGAGGAGCAGGTAAGGCAGCACCCTCCTATTTTTACTAATCGTTTATGACGTAATTTATGTCTAAAGTTGTCTGAATGTCACCTTTGACCTACAGCAAGTGTGCAAGTGTGGTTCTGAGAGCTGCCGGGGCATCATCGGGGGTAAAAGCCAGAGAATCAACGGGCTGCCGGGGAAGACTGGCGGAGCGAGGCGACTGGGACGGTTAAAGGAGAAGCGGAAATCCAAACATCAGCTCAAGAAGAGGGTATGTTTTTAGTGAATTTAAACCTATCTATTACCAGAATGGTTTTGAGCAGTTTCCAGGATTTGATGATCATGATGAAATACTTACTGGAACACAGTGCCAGCCCCTTCACAGCAGTTCTTAGGAAATCCAGCCCTTAACTTGGTGCATTTTTCGGAAAAGAGTCAGGAGATCTGTAAAGTTTTTTTTCACTTAAGTAATTTTGCAGGAAACTCGAGAGGTGTTTCAAAATTCCCAGTAAATGAAATCCATTTCCTGAGAAACAGGGACAATACAATGTGTCCACTGTCCACTGTCCAGTAGGAGTTATTCACTATATGTCAGGTTTTAGTTATTTACTTGTAAAAAAAAAAATCAAATTTAGGTTCCTATTGGTTGCTGTAAAGGGCAGTGATTGTGATTGTTATCTTTCAACCTTTTATTTGTCTTTAGGAAGAAGAGTCCAGTGATAGCAGCAAATGTTACCCTCACCTCATGAAGCCTATGTCCAACAGAGAGAGGTAATCATCACTTTATATAAACATTTAGGTTGGTAAATGCTAAAGCATCCACTTGTTGCTTCCTACTCACTTGCACTTCCTACAATATGGATTAATAAGAATGTTCATGGTCTTTATAGAAATTTTGTGCTGAAGCATCGAGTTTTCCTCCTGAGGAACTGGGAGAAGATGAGGGAGAAGCAGGAGCTGCTGAAGCGAGAGGGCGAGCGAGAGCGGGACCCGAGCAGCCTGTCTCTGTACGCGCGCTGGGGCAGCGTCATCCGCGACGATGGCAACATCAAGTCAGGTGTGCACCAGTCACATGATAAATTCAGCTCCTCTCACCTGGGTTTGTTTAAGTCGAGAGTGCACTGAGATTATGAGAACATACAGACCAGGGGTGTAACGGTTCACGTGGATGTATTGAGCCGTTTTGGTTTGGCATGTTCAGTTGGATCCACTCGTGTACTGTTCTGGTTCATTAAATAGTGTACATTTATCATTAGCGTGTTCTTAAGCACTGCAGAACTAAGTTTTAGTGAGTTTTCACACTTGAGTGACTCATAGTTTTGCCAATGAGCGACAGCAGTGTCACAGCCTGATCCTCACGTTGACCTGATCCGCATGTATCAGGGCTGAACGATTTATCGCATTTTTGAGGTATGCGATTATTCAGGAAAAAAACAAACAAAAAGTAAATCTGTAGCCCTATAACTTTATGAGTTATGACATTTTAAAGAAATAATTAAAATGCTCTGTCCAGCCACTATATTTCTGTAGTAGGCCCGCGTAACTATGAAAGGGGCTAACTGGGCAATTGCTGAGAGGGCCTAAAGAGGACCTTGACAGAATAATCGCATATTAAATCGCAATCGCAATATTGAGGAAAAAAATTGCAATTAGTTTATTTTCCAAAATCGTTCAGCCCTAGCATGTATCATGCTAGTCCGTTAGCCTCACTATATTTTTTATTATTTTACTCTATAGAAAGGGTTTAATTCATGTTCTATTGGTTTTAGCCTTAGTTCTTTATCCATTTAAGGTTAATGAAGTTGGTAGAGTTCATTAATTTATAATGAGTTTGTTTCACAAAGTGAAGCACATAAAAGGTCGCACTGTGTTTTCTATGTTTTTTGCTTTTTGAAAACTAGTTTTCATGAACATTAGATAGATATTTCACAATTAAAATGTACTTAAAATGTTTAAAATAAAGATCGATTGCATATTAGATGTAGTCCCTTTAGCCTTTAACAATCACTATTCATTTTTACAAAATGTGTACATTTTTATTAAAAAGAGTGCAATTTATTTAAAATATCACCCACATGGGTCGCTTTTATTTCTTTTTATAGCAGAATTCCTCTGTGTATTTGGCATCTTTTCAAAATAAAGATTTTGTAAGTTACTTTTAGATTTTTTTGTAACAAAAACGAACGGAACAAAACCGAAATATTTTTAATATAAATATATATATTTAATATTTTTTCACCATTACCCCCCTAATACAGACCTAATGAGAACCTGAGGTGTGGTAGACATTCAGGTGGCTTTAACTATGACATTTTTCCAGAGCCAGAAGTTGATATCCTGTTCTGGGCTGTAATGGCATCGTTTATAACTATTCCACAACATTTTTTATGTCTTTGATCTCCCTGATTTGTAAGTAGGTCAAGTCGGCAGAAATAGCCCAGTGAATCCTTGAATGACTTGTTGTTCGATACAAACCTTTGGAAACAGACTAGTTTTGTCAGTTTCACTCAGGCTTTTCTGTCCCGTGTAATTTGTAGCTTGAAGCTTTACAGTTTGTAACATCGAGGTCTGACCTGTCCTGCCTGCTAACTTTACACGCCAAGTCCTTTTTGAGCGCTATGATGACATCACGTGACCTTCCTCCAATGTTTTCCTTCAGACGTGTTCCTGACGCAGTTCTCGGCGCTGCAGACGTCCCGGTCGGTGCGGACGCGAAGGCTGGCGGCGGCCGAGGAGAACACGGAGGTCACGCGCACCGCTCGCCTCGCCCACATCTTCAAGGAGATCTGCGACATGATCACCAGCTACAAAGGTCAGGATTTATATTCAAGTCTGTCCTCGCTCCACTCAAACAACAAACACGACAACAATGTGCATTAAAGGGGGTCAGGGATGTCAAGTTTATTCATGATTATCGGAATTAAGGCAAAAAAAATACAGATAATTTCTCAAAATCTTACAAAAGTACTGTCCAAGCTTTCACAAAAAGGCAACAAAGCATTATGTGTATATTTGTATATATTTATTTAATTCAGCCCATGTTAAAAAAGAAGCAGATTTCCATGCATTTTCATTTTCCCTTTGACTTTTACTGGTATTTTATTGTGACATATCAAGCGCAGCGCTGCACATGGTTCTTTTGGGACTCTTCCTTTGGCGACGTTATGCAATTACAAGCAACCTGTCGCTGACTTGTATTTTTGGTGAAACACCGGATGCCATTTCTTCAGCCTGTAATGTAGAGTGCACACATATGCACTACAGCTAATGAGAAACGATTTATATTGCGTCCTAAAATTCTTACTATTAACCGACCGTTACCACGATAATCGTACAACCGTTTAATCTTGACATCCCTAAAGGTTATGCTTGACTTTTTAGAACTTTTGACAGTGTTGGTTCCTCATCAAAAACAGACTTTGGAATTGTGTTTAGAGACACTTGCACTTGTCTGAGTGACCTTTGAATCTTTCCCTGTGACGATTCTTTGTGCTGCGGTGGCAGTTCATACAATCCTCCTCCTGTTTACCTTATGATCTCTGATACTATACTAGTGATGCGACCTTCATCGGCTGTTTTGAACGGCTCTTAAAAATTATCTGTTCATAATTATGAAAAGAATCACATCTTTTTCATAAACTTTTATACAGATTTAATGGGAACAAACTCAATAAATGTACAGTGTAATAGCGGAGCAGCCAACCATCATTTGGGAGAGCAGTTGGGGAAGTTTAATTTTAATTTGTTTATTTTTTATTTTGGTTGGGACAATGCATGTTAATGAACACACATGAGAACCATGCATGTATACTTGTTTGATTGTAGCCATGGGCTAATTTCCAGCACCTGGAGGAAACCTACAGACACGGGGAGAACATGCAAACTCCAAACAGAACTCAATCAATCAATCAATCAATCAATCAATCAATCAATCAATCAAACTTTATTTATAAAGCGCTTTTCATACAAGGTGCAACTCAAAGTGCTTTACAGATAAAAACACATTAAAACAGATCATTCAATTACACACCCAAACCCCCACATGTACATTTAACAGACAATTGTCACACACGCATAGACACGCCAGCACACACAGATTTTTATTTTTTATTTTTTTTATTTTTTTTATTTTAAAGAGCCAGTGTTTTGAACGGCTCTTTAAAATCAACAGACCCCAAAGAGATGGCCATAAATTCCATAAACATCTCCATCGCAGAGCCCCAACCGAGACTAGTCCAGACATGTCCTGGCAGCGTGTAAAAACTGTTCATCTTGCTGATGCACTGAATAAAGTGTTTACGATACAGTGTGGACTCGTACCAATATTGACCAGACTGTGTTTCCTTTTAGATTCCTCTGGCCAGACGCTCGCTGCTCCGCTGGTGAACCTCCCGTCTAGAAAGAGGTAACGCGTCCCGGTCTACCCGCATGCTCACGACCCATCCGTTACGTTTTAGTGTTTACAGACGGCCGCTATCGTCACCATCAGTGTACAACGTCCACACAGAGTAACAGCTTTATCTGCAGCTTCACAATCCGACCGTGACAGACTGCGCCGCTCTGATTTGTTTCCAGTTTTGGTGCTAATTCGTTGGAGTCAACACAATTACATCTCATTATGTCCCTATGGCAGCAGCAGCAGTACAGTGGTCACACATTCAAGACAATCGATTAGCTCTAAACACTATTCACAATATGGTAAAGCTTAGGATTAGACAGTCGAGGAAACCAGGAGTGCCTCATGCCTACAGTATATAAGCAATATGAAATTTGACATTATTTGACCCAGTGTGGCTGTAATTGGCTGAAAATAAAAATACACAAAGGCTGAATTAGCACCATAATGTGAATATTGCTGCTTGTCTTTACTACATTCTTTGCAAGCCTGAAAACCAAGCATGTTTTTCCACCTTTAGGAACAGCCAGTACTACGAGAAGGTGTCTGACCCATTGGACCTGAGCACCATCGAGAAGCAGATCCTCACGGGACACTACAAAACCGTGGAGGCCTTCGACGCAGACATGCTCAAAGTGTTCCGCAACGCAGAGGTACGTCCCAACAAAGCTTTCGTGTAATTAAAACGATACAGAAGCCTTCGATTCTTTCTTTTTATTAAATGTGTATCATTCAATTCAATCATCTTCATTGTCCATTCTACAACATGTGCAGAGAATCAACATTTTGTGTCTCAAACACCAGTGATACATAAAAAGACAATAGTAACACATATGAGCACAATAGGCAGGAGCCATAGAGTGTAGATAAAGATGGAGGGAGTGTGGCTTTCCCCATACCGTTCAGCGGCGGCTAACGAAGCCAATTCATTGCTAGCATGTGAACCACCGCCATGTTGAATTTTTGGAGCCAAACCCATATTTGGTCCGAGTTACGTTCTCTTTTAATGTTGAAAATATTAAAAGACAAATTACAGGACGGTGTAGCGCGTGGTAAGCACTTGAGGGTCATATTAACAAGACTATTTCCAATAATGAGTTAAAGAGGGGCCAAAAAGCTTACATGGAAAGTCAATAGGAGCTTCCAGGTTCTGGAGCTCGCCCCGTATGGTAACTGGCTGCATGGAGGACTAGCCAATTGTACCTCCATTATTATGTACGCTCTATGGCAGTAGCAGAGAGAGGGAAGAGGAGAGTTCAGCTTCCCGACAGCCTGATGGATGAAGTTGTCCTTCAGTCAGTTGGACCTGTCACTGATGGAGACTCTGCAGTCTTCTCTCTGAGTCAGGACTGAAGAGGATGCTGGGAGATGGTGTGGTATCTCTCTGGAATAACCCTGCTCTGCCGTAGGAAAGATGGGCCCTATCCAGATCATTTTTGTTGAACCAAAAACGCATATCTGTGTAGGTTCTCAGTTGTACAGGAGTTGTCCATCGTAGGCCAAGATTCTTCAGTCTTCATTTGTACTCTGTAGTTTAAGTGTTGGACGTTTCCATCTTAGTCTAAAGATCTTCCTCAGTGAATAAAGACTTAAACACGCCTGTGGGTCTTTTAACAGCAAACCAGAAGGAGGAGTTAACCTCTAAGTCCCTCCTCTCTTGGTACTACAGGTTGGAAAACATCTTAGCCTATTCATACTTCAAAAACACATGTTTATGTAAAAATGGCATTCATGCTTGGTTGACCGGAATGCTATTTAACATGGGTTAAAGCTGGGTTCTCTCCTCGATTGTCCAGTCCTTTGTAACAGACAGAGTGTCCTGGCTTATGATGCTAAATTATACTTTGAGCCAGTACCAACCCACCAAACCCAGGACGACACCAGCTCTAAACCACTTCTACTCTGAAATGTCAGACTCTACAGAGTTGAGAGCGTGTGCCAGGCCCCTCAACTCGAGCCTCTTTGATTTACATCTGTGAGGCTGAGGGGTTTAAACAAGTGGCCCTTGAAACCTCTTGAGGAAGCTTACTCCAGCGGTTACAAGTTTGTGAAGTGGGCATCTAAATTAAATTGATGCTGTTCAGCGGCTCAACCTTTCGTACAAAAGGAAGCTGAGTTAGGGGCCTCAGACATTTGACACAACACAAGTGCCACAGTAACTGGCTCTGCAGGAAATGGTCCAGTTGGTCCATCAAAATAATACACATCAGTGGTTCTGATGGGTTTTCAGTGGGTCGCAAACTTACAAAACCACCTCCTGAGTCTGTTTAAATGACATTTAGCTTTTTATGCATATTTATTTATTTCTAGGGAAAATATAGTACTTTACATCACATATAACCAGTGTTAATTTTGGCAGCAAATTTTAATTTAGTCTTAGTCTTTTGACAAAAATGGAATTTCATTTGAGTGAAGATTTTTTCAAAATAATATTGTTTGTTTTATTCTAATTTTAGTCAACAAAAATCCACGTAAATGTAGTCGACTAAATTTGAAATAGCTTGAATAAACTTTACATTTATAACATATTTATCATGAAGCCTCTTCCACATTATCGAAACACAGAGCTGTTCCTTTGGCAATGAATGATACAAGGCTCTTTCAAACTGAAGTCACTGAGGTTTGGATCATTCTAGTCCCTTCTTTTAATTTTTATTTACTGTATTTTCCGGACTATATGTCGCACCGGAGTATAAGTCGCACCAGCCAAAAATTGCATAATGAAGAAGAAAAAAACATATATAAGTCGCACTGGACTATAAGTCACATTTTTTGGGGGAAATTTATTTTACAAAATCCGAGACCAAGAACAGACATTTCATCTTGAAAGGCAAGTTATAATAATAATAGAATAGAGAACAACAGGCTGAATAGGTGTACATATGCTAACGTAACACATTGATGGTTATTCAGCTACACGAAGCATAAACAACAAACTGAAGAGGTGTCTGGTATGTTAACGTAACATATTAATTAATATATAAGTCGCACCTGAGTAAGTCGCAGGACCAGCAAAACTATGAGAAAAAGTGCGACTTATAGTCCGGAATATACGGGAGTCGACGAAAATATCTGGAGATTTTAGTCATAGTTTTAGTCTCATGAACTAACTTTAATTTAGTTTTAGTCTAATTTTAGTCAGCAAAAATATTACTGTGACTAAAATTATGATTTGATGAAATTAACACTGCATATAACAAAGTAATTTCATATTTGAGTCCCAGCTTGTCCCGACACCATACCAGTAGAGAACAACTGATTATAGTATTAAAACATATTTGGCGTTATAAGTGTAACTACTATGAAAATGACCAAAAATAAATAAATAAATGTATGTTTTCGTTATTCCTGATGTATTTTTTCATACACGTAAAAATTGTAACAGATTGTGGCATTTTGAAAAACAATACATTTTGGCTCATGGATATTTGTTTAAAAGTAATTTAAGTTTGTTCGGTTCGTATTCTTTTTTAAGCCTGTGTCTTCTGTTTCCTCTCGCCAGAAGTACTACGGCAGGAAGTCGTCCGTGGGCCGCGACGTGTGCCGGCTGCGCAAGGCGTATTACAGCGCCCGCAACGAGGCGGCGGTCCAGATCGATGAGATTGTCGGGGAGACGGTGAGCGAGGCGGACAGCTCCGACTCGTTGGACCAGAACCACAGCTCGGAGTCCCACGACAAAGACGACGACGTGATCCGCTGCGTCTGCGGCATGTACAAGGACGAGGGGCTGATGATCCAGTGTGAGAAATGCTTGGTGAGACTCGGCTTTATTCTTTCTGATGGCTGCGCAGTTACAAAGGGACATTGTTGTTGTTGGATCAAGAATTAACTTTAGTGTGATTAGACACAAGGGCGCCGTAAAGAGGTCGAAGGTTAGGACCATTCTAAGGGCCCAGAGTCAGACTGATGAAGGACCCAGAAGAGCAGACGCTTTTATCATTTAAACAAGGATTAAACCAGGACTAAACCAGGACTAAACCAGGTCTAAACCAGGTCTAAACCAGGACTAGACCAGGACTAAACCAGGTCTAAACCAGGACTAAACCAGGACTAAACCAGGTCTAAACCAGGACTAAACCAGGACTAAACCAGGACTAGACCAGGACTAAAGCAGGACTAGATCAGGGGTAAACCAGGACTAGACCAGAACTAGACCAGACTAAACCAGAACTAGACCAGGACTAAAGTAGGAGTAAACCAGGACTAGACCAGAACTAAACCAGGAGTAAACCAGGACTAAACCAGGACTAAACCAGGACTAAACCAGGACTAAACCAGGTCTAAACCAGGTCTAAACCAAGACTAGACCAGGACTAATGTATTTATTTGTTTATTTTTGGCAGGGACTGTATATTAAAACATTGCCACCAAAAGTAACCGATGTTCTCCCTTTCATGTAAACGTACAAATTTTGAGATAAGATAATACTTTATTGATCTGACAATTTGAACATAAAAGTACACATTTCCATAGTTTTTCTGATTTTATAGGCTTTAAACTGACCTTTAGGTATTGTAACAATGCAATGTGTTGCGAACATCTCTTGTAAGGTACGGGGTATGTTTATTGGGTTCAATTTTATCTTAAACAATGTAGGGGGCCCAGAAATGTTTGTTTCCAGAGGGCCCAGAATTTCTAGCGGCGCCCCTGGGTTAGACAGCGTTTTATATTTATATTTATAACACTGCAACTATCACTTTTCATTGTTATAAACAGGAAAATTAGCGAGATTTTTAGATGCTAAATATGATATAATATGTGTTTTTGGAGTAAATGTGTCTGATTCTCTGTAATGTCAGGTCTGGCAGCACTTTGACTGTATGCGCCTGGAGACTGAGGTGGAGCACTACTTGTGTGAACAGTGTGACCCTCGGCCCGTGGACACGGTAAGACTCAAAGCTATGACATGCAACTGACACACAACAGATGCTCTGACTTTTTCCTTATCCAAATGTGTTTGTTGTTATGTTTGTAGGAGGTTCCCATGATCCCACAGCCCAGTTATGCTCAGGCTGGTTCCATCTACTACATCTGCCTTCTCAGGGACGAGCTGCTGCTACACCAAGGTACGTACAGTATGGAAGGACCACGTTTGCTACTCTTAGAGACATTACTCAGTTAAGGACAGGGTGACCAGCGACTCTAGCTACTGCAGGGGCCTCCTTTTATTTTTTTATCCTGTGAGCTACTTTTGCATACCAAAAATGGCAGTGAGCTACTTATGCTTCAAAGAAATACGTGAAACTAGGCCAATACGACTGCCAAGATGAAAATTTAACACAATAATAGACATTGCAGTAGTTTCTGCCTTATGGTTTGCTATATTCACCTAAATGAACCAAAAAATACATCTAAAATTTCACTTAAGTGTATGTAGAAATGTTGAAGTAGCTGGAAATGGCTGGCGAGTAACTTTTATAAGTTACTAGTCATCAGCTATTGTGTATTCAAATGTGATAATCATTTTCTTATTCAACTTCAATCAGTGTCATGTACGCATTGATTAAAGGCACTATACCTGAGTGATTTTTTTTCCTAGTAGTGGAATGAAATTTGTTTTTCCCTCCTTTAGTGTATTGTAAACTTGGACATTTGTAAAAACAATACCGTGCATCTGTAAATTTAAAGCATTTTTGTACATTTCATGAGTTTACAGGCTACTTTTCTTGCATTTCTGTGACTACGACCCTAAAAAGTGACCCTGCTAGTTGTGAAATTCGCTTATAAACTCATCTCTATGAAGAAATGGGATTTTAGGAATGCCTTTAACAGAGAAGACCCAATAAAAGTTTAGCCTACAATGAAAACACAGCTTAGGCTTTCTTGAATGTCCCCAACTACAAAACACTTGCGTCCACTGTTTTCACGGTCTCTACTTAACCCCTAGAAATGTTTTACTCCTTGGCCCGATTTGAACTCATTTCGTCCACAGCTCTGTCTTCGTTGGTTTGCTTTTTGGCAGCGCTTTTGTTCATGTAGTGTCCATGTTCCCAGGGGACTGTGTGTACCTGATGCGGGACAGCAGGAGGAGCCCCGAAGGACAGCCGGTCAGACAGTCCTATCGACAGCTCACCCACGTCAACAGAGACAAACTCGACATCTTCAGGATCGAGAAGCTCTGGAAGAATGAGAAGTAAGTCCATTATCTGTAGCTTTATACCCAATTAAGTGTTTGTGTTGAAAGCCAAAGGAAATAAAATATTGTATGTGGCAAAACTGGCCAACTGTTGGGCTAATTGAACACCACACCATTTTATTTTCCCTTACTACTATGCTCTGTTTTAAAGTGTGTTATTGCCCTAACATTTGAGCCACTTTCTTTTGTAACTATGTATTCAGAGGTATAATAAGTGACACTTAGTAATTTACAATGTAACACAAGTTACAACCGCAGTGAGAGATTTATGGTCTTGTAAAAATGCTCCACCAGACTTTTCCTTTAGGCACTTTAAAAGACTGTTGACCCACCAAATAAAAAAACAGTTATTTTCAAGTTAACGCTAAGTACTGCCTGGTCTTGTCTTTTTAAGGGGAGAGCGGTTCGCCTTTGGTCATCATTATTTCCGTCCACACGAGACGCACCACTCTCCGTCGCGGCGCTTTTACCAAAACGAGTTGTTCAGGATGCCGCTGTATGAGATCATCCCCCTGGAGGCCGTGGTGGGACCCTGCTGCGTCCTGGACCTCTACACCTACTGCAAAGGTGAGGCGGGTGTTGTCCTCTGGTGGTCACAAGTAGTTCTTAAAGCAGGAGTTTGAGCAGGCACCAGGAAATGTTTGGCTTTTCAGGTCCCATTTTCAGCAGGATGAAGTAAGATCTGCTTTTTATGGTGTAAACTGGGGCTGAAACAACTGATATTTATTATTGAAATAGATGTCAACTATTTTAGTGATTGATTAATCGTTTCTGGGATTTACATAGACTCAGACAGAGCAAGAATTACATAAAAATGCTGTATTGTTCATTAACCCCTTAAGACCTAGAGTCCCCGAAAATGGGGACTTTTTTTCAGATACAGTTACTGACCTACGTGTTTTACGCAGAAAAATATTCCAAAGTTGCAAATTAGTGACAGCTGATGTGGATTATCCATTTCTGTTGTTATTTGCTCCACCACAGGGAGGAAAAAGGCCTTTTTGCGGAAAAATGTGTGTTTTTTTCAGGCGGAAATTCATTCAAACCTATGGCAGCCTCATTTTATTGTCAAACAACATCATTTATTTTTATTTCACTTCCATCGTCATCCCTAAGCTCTACCAAATGTGTGGACACCAAGATTAGCCATGTGCACCTAGGATGTAAAGACATGATTTTTGGAGAAAAAGGCCTAGGGCTTAAAGGGTTAAACTAAAATGATTGTGTCTCAAAAAGGCATAACGTATATAATTTTGTTTTTGTTTACATCTGGCCTCTCTGTCCCAGATATGAGATAAGCCTCAGACCATTGTCTAATCACAACAGAGTGAGCGCTAGTCTTACTTCACTTCACTTTATTTCATGGCCCCAATGGAGCAATTGTTTTTTTTAAACTCTTTATTTTAGTTTTTTTGCAGCACAAAGGATACATAAAACATGACACAATAAAACAGCATCAATCATACATTCAACAGTTCAACAAGGTGCCCAAGTGCAAACTTCAACAATCAACAGTCATTGCCAGTTGTTTAGGCTTGCCAGATCCTGTGGCAAAACCAGTTTGGAAATGAAAATAAAGCACTCTCTCACTTTCACAATCTCAGAGTTAATTCTCGAGGTTCTTTCAAATGAGGAATGACATTTTCACATATTGTGAAATTTGTACTAAGAGCCTCCTTTAAGTTTAACAGCATCACTTTAGCTTCATGTGGCAAAACTTTATGAAAAATACAATTTTCAAGCACCTTTTGCAACCAAGCAATAAATCTATTAATTGTGAAAATAATCGATTACCAAAATAATGGTTAGTTGCAGTACTAGTTAACCTGGGTCAATTTAAACTAGAGCATGACAAGACGAGGGACAACGGAATGAATAAATAAATTAATACATTTATTCGGACATTGAAAAAAACAACATAATTGTACACCCATTATGCCAATGCACAAAAAGAAATGATAAACATGGACATGTCCAAATAGGAGTGGCAAAAAAACTTGTATAATCCCACCCCTTCTTACAACTTGTCTTTACAATCAATGCTATAGACTTTAAACTTTGGTCTGTACAGTATTAATAAAGACCTGTGGCTGTAACCTCGCTTCATATCTTGCAGGACGTCCCAAAGGAGTGAAGGAGCAGGACGTGTACATCTGCGATTACCGCTTGGACAAATCCGCTCACCTGTTCTACAAGATCCACCGAAACCGCTACCCAGTCTGCACCAAGCCATACGCCTTCAACCACTTCCCCAAGCGGCTCACGCCCAAACGGGACTTCTCGGTGAGGACATGTGCGCTACAGGAGAGTAACCGCTGTGGTTCTCAACTGGTGGGTCAGGACCCAAAAGTGGTCATATTTAGTAGGTCGCAAAGTCTCTTAAAAAACGCCATACTTGGTGTTGTTACCTCGAATTTAGTCCTGACCCACCTGTTGAGAACCACTGCAACAGACCCTTACGCTGCTTACATCATCAGTGAAGTGAAGTGTAAAACTACAACTAAAACATGTCGTCCTTTTGTGGCTTAAAGAGCAAGAACAAGAGGAATGATATTTGAGATGATAAAATAAGGTTTTATCTGATATTTACAACAACAGTTAGACATTTGTTTATCGTTACTATGAGGATCTAGGGATCTAGCTTCAACCTCCAGCTAAGCCCCTAATGTTTACAAACAATGAAAGGGTCTATAGTACAACATTGAGGTGGGGGTCAACTAAAAACTAGTGGGGGCCCACTAAAAACATTGAGGTGGGGGTCAACTAAAACATGACAGTTGCCATGGTGTGGGTAACCATGGCAACTGTCAAAATGCAGATTTCTAGTCTTAGTTTATTGCCAATTTCCCTGTAATTCCTGGGCCAATCCACATGAAACAAAAACTGTCACAAAGTTCAATGTATTCTCTGTCAGCATATGAAGTAAGGTCTAATTAATTTCTCATAAAAGTGTCCAAAAGTGATGACAATATTCAAACTCATGTGTATGATATTGGCCAGTAGAAAGGACTTTCATTCATAAGAATTATATGGCAGGTTTTTTAATCCAATCACTATCAAATAGTGATCAAGGAAAGCGTTTGGACATTTTAGGCAGAGATTCTTCAGTCTTCATCTTCTGTCCCGCATCAGATGCACAACTCCTGTACGACTGAGAACCTACACATACGTATTTTTGAAAATTTCTATCAAAAACTGCTTCTCTCCCATATTGTATAGTCACCTGACCCCCACCTGAAATAGAATTATATTTTATGAACCCAACCAATATTCCCTTTGTGATCGAGTCATGATTATCTTTCTATCTTTATCTAAAAATGACAACGAACAATTTTGAGGAAAGAAATTGCGACTCTTTTTTCAAACAAATTGCCGTTTCTGATGCCGATCTGTCCCTCGTTGCAGCCTCACTACGTCCCCGACAGCTACAAGAGGAACGGGGGCCGCTCGGCCTGGAAGAGCGAGCGTCCCAAAGGCGAGGGCTTCGAGGACGACGCCTCTTCCTCGTGCGAGCGGGACTTCCTGAACGAGGACAGCAGGGGCGCGGAGGACCTGGACATGGACATGCTGCCTCCCGACCACCACCACCTGCTCCTCTCCGGCAGCAAACCCCGGAAACAGCGGAAGGGGGACAACGGCAACGGGGGCGAGGACGGAGAGGAGGAGGAGGGGGCGGCGGCGGCGGGGGCGGAGCCTGAGAAGCGGCGAGACAGCGAGGAGGCCGCGCCGGGACGCTCGGGGGACGCGCTGGACATGCCGCAGACGTCCGCCTCCTCCTCCTCCTCGCCACCGCGGCATCCCGCTCTGGGCCACCGGGAGGCGCAGAGGGAGAGACTCAATAAGATTTTACTGGATTTGCTGCACAGGACGCCGACGAGTAAAAGCGGCGAGGGCACGAAGCAGGGGAGCCGAACCACAGGCGAATGAGGGTTTTTTTTTAAACATTGTTACGTCAAAAGGCAGGGAAAGATGTTCTGAATTTTGATTGTTTGATTTCAAGTCTTTAACCAGTGTTTTCTGATCTCTCCATGCTTCATTTGTACTGTCACATACTTAGTACAGTCCTGCTGCTAAAGCTTCAGATAAGTATACGTAAAATAGACTGCTATAGTTCTAGCTGTATTTTATTCTTTGGCCTTTTTAATAGATACATTACCCAAACTTTTACCAAACCTATGCAGTACATTTTAACACTTATTACTAACTTGTGTACACCTTTTAGCACAACTTGAAACATAGGTTTATGGCTAGAGCAGCTGCTACGTTTGTTGGTAAAACCTGGCTAATGGACGTGTTTGAAAGAAGATTGTCTATTTGTTTTTCATGAGGATACAGCTTTGTTGCCAATGGGCGCTCCGGTTTGGGGGTTTTGGAGACAGAAACGACCTACCTGCCTGAACAGCCTTTTACTTTTCGAGCAAAGGGCAGCAATTGTACTGGAGAGACTTGTTAACCGGGCTGACCGTCAGGATCCACAATGTGTCCCTGGGGGGCTCTTCTGGGCTTACCTCCTCTTAGGCTGCCGTTTCAAACTCCGGAAGGGTGAGGAAATGCTGACTTCATGGCAAGTTGAGCTTGTCGAGGAGACAGAGAGAGCGTGCGGGGAGAGCTGACGAAGACCTCTAGCTTATTTATGATGCAAAACAATGTAACGGCCATAGGAAAAATAACCCCATGCACTTAGATGCTCTTTTGATCATTGAAAACGTGGGTTAGTGAGAGTATGGTACTGACTAAAAGCATAGAGGGAGGAAGGTTGTCTCCGTTTATAAGAATGCTGGAGAATGACTCCCTCTAGTGGGAGCTTGCTGCAATGGAAAATGATAAGAGGCGAGCTCTGGGAGGGGAGACATAGGACAAAATGCTATTTGAGCAGTGGGTCCAGATGCTGCCCACACCTGGAGTTGGCAGGAAGTTGGGGAACTGCACTTTTGGTACCATGGATGTTGTGAAGCTCTGTGTAATGTATCTATAATGGAACACTCTAACACTCAGTATTGGATGATGCAGTCTAAAAACAAGTTTTAAGTCAAATTATCTTTTTCCTCTTATACTGTAACTCATTTAGGAACGGAATCTGGGGAGGGTTTGTTTATTTACAAAGGGAGGGGCCTTTTGGAGCTTTTTGCGCTTTTGTCAAAGTGTCTTGTTAAGGTTTAATTTTCTAATACCTTTGTAGGCAGTCAGTTTGTCCTGTGCTGAAGTAACTTTCACCAGCTGAACTAAAGCAGGGGACATCGGCGTTACTGTTCCGCCTTACAGCCGACAGACTGCCTTGTGTGAGTGTGCACACTGACTGTGTCTTTATTCAAAGTATACCTTTTTAAAAAAAAAGAAAAAAAAATTAAGGGCTCGATGGCAATTAACAATTTTAAGAAAATTATGAAAACAATAGTTAACATGAAATGTATCGTGATGGTCATATTTTCTTATACTCTGTGACAGGGGGGTATACTGTATATTGGGAGGGAGGGTTTTTCCTTTTTGTCTTTCCACAATGTCTTGGTTGCCATGGAGAATGTTTAAATAAATTGTGATATTGATGAGATTTCATCGTTCCCCAAAATCCCTCTTGTAAAAGGGACGTCCTGAGAGTCCCATGAAACTGACAGAAGGAGACAGAGCGGAGAGGGAAGCTGTACAGTGCCAACATTTGTAAATAATACTTTACATTGTGTCTCCAAAAGCAATATCTTCAAATGGATTTTGTTTATTATTGTACTGTACAGGCCCTAAATGTATTATGACTATTATAATAATGATAATATAATTTCTTCCGTTTGTATTACTCTCATGAAGACACTTAAGCTCGGAGGAAATTACTTTTTTAATGTCCTTGAATCTCATCTTTCTGTCGTAAAGACAAACTGAAGCTTTTGTTGCCTATAAATGAAATTGCTCTATGTAGTGCATGATCGAATGTCAGACAGAAGGCATTGGGACAGTGGCTCCGCAAAGACTCCTTTGTCACTGAATATTGTTAATAATATAACTTTAAGGAGAAATGTGCTCCTTGTTTTTTGCTGCAAAGTGTTGAACACTAAAAAAACAAACAACATAAAAATGTTATAATATTTTTGAACGTTGACAGAAACAAAGTGAAGCTGTCAGTCAGATATCATGTTTATTTGTTTCTTTTGTTTCAAATAGGAAACGGTTTTGTGATAGAAGTCATTGTATAATGCTTGTACTTGTATTTGTGTGTTTTCTGTGATTTGTTTAGTTATTTTTAGACAATCACAAAATAAGATGCAAGCATTGTATATGGCAGACTGGCAGATTTTGTGACGTGTACAGTTTGTCAGAAATTTCTTCCACTTGTTTGTAATTATGATTCTAAAGTCATGCAAATGCTGTTGGTTTTTACTTTTTGTTTTATATTTGTTTTTGTTTGTTTGTTTTTTAATAAAAGCACTACATTATTGTGACTCAGTCTGAGGCTGTTTTCAGTGAAAAACATACACTCTCAATCTCTAAACATTCTCTGAAAAACTGGTTGTGCCGTTGCCATGCATATTGGACACATTTTCTTATGTGCACAGAACATTTGAGTTATTCTCTTATCAAAGAAATTACAGTATAAGCAGGGGCCCCCAACTAAAATTTTACCTTATTTGGGGTCAGACTCCAGACATTTGTATCATTGAAATTAGCATTGTTAAATATTAACATTTATTTAAAATACAGAGCTGATCAGTAAAACAATAGATTTAGCAATTCTCTCTTATTTTGGTAATTATTTTGCTAATTGGAATGTTAATTCAACCTACAGTATATTGAAGGTTTGAAAATGCTTTGGGGCTTGGAGGTCCAGGATCTGGACCCAGGTACGCCAGTTGGGGACCACTGGTATAAAGGATAGTAATAATCAAAGTACAAAGTTTCTATTTATTGATAGAATGGTGGTGGAAAGTAACAACTTAAATAGTAAAAGCTTTACTTTTGTAGATTTTATGATGAATACTTTTTATGGGTTTTTGGAATTCTTGCCGAGAAGGAGGGTCTAAGGACAGGGGATGCCCCAGGACAATTAATATTCCCTCATTGTCTGTTAAACCAACTTTATATTTCTTGTGAAGCCCAGCGAGGCAACTTTTGTTGTGATTTTGGGCTAAACAAAAAGAAATTGAATTGAATTTGACTTCACTACATCTGTGAAACTAAACAATGTTCACAGTGATGAACAGTAGATGAATTAAAGTTGTTCTGATCAGAGACATCAGAATGTTAAAGCCTGGAACACCAGGGGCTCATCCAGTCTGACCTGGTTTAGACCTGATTTAGAACTAGTTTATGGCTTAATTCAGGTTTCTGCAAAAGCATCAGCCATTCTTTATTTAAAAAAAAATATTGTACATTGAACTTTCAATTTAGTTTGCATTAGACATAATGTTCAGAAGCTTCTCAATTATTTCTCATAAATTAATATACATTATTTCCAATAGCTAGGCCTTCTGTGTAGCTCCTCTAAAGTGGAAACAGTGCACCCCCTGCTGGGCCATCTGGTGTACTGCACAGTTCGACTGGTCACTGACTGTTTCAACTTTCAACTTCTAAAAATATTCATTACAGCACCAGCACGACAGGTTGTTATATAAGTTTGTGTTGCGAAATGTTCAGAATAGAAAAGTTATAATAATAGATTTTTATGTTGTAATATTGGAAGTTGTAACTTTGAAACTGTGAAAAGCCAATTATATTTTAATAGCACATTATTTTGTCAGCCCAATTTGCCATATACAGGTTTAAGTGTCCTTACAAAGCCAGCGTGGTTATTGCATGCACAAATAAGCTAGTAAAAAAAATTAAATGGAATTTTTTTGGAATAAGAAAACATAAAAGCAGATAAGTCATTGCCTCTTGTGACTCACATCACTTCAGCAATAAATAGAGGGAAAACTGTGTTTAGATGTTGACAACTATATATATATATATATATATATATATATTTTTATATATATATATATATTTTTTTTTTAATTAACAGATGATTTAGTTTACAACAAAATGGCAGAAGATCTTCCATATCAATAAAGGTGAAGTCAGAACAGGCGAGTTAACACCATATGTCACAGTCAAAGTTATATTACATATATATTAGAAAGAGAGAAAGGGCACTTGCAGTACTAGGGGTTGTGTAAGAGGTCCAGTCCATGTATGATATTTTTTGTTGACAACTAGAAATATATTTGCGTTAAAAGCAACGCAAAATGTATGGTTTGTCTCACATGAAATAGTAATAATTATTCGTCTGATAACACAACTGTGCGACATTTTGCTGCCACCTGCTGTTGACAAACAGGAAACGAATTTACTTCATCAGGTTTATCAGTAGTAATTATATAACTTATTTAATGTTGTTATTATTATTGCGTATCTTACTTTGATCAAGCTCATTTTGAATATGTGGGATAAATAACTTGTTTAATCAAAGAAATTTAACCCGTCCCAACATGGCGCCTGTGCCTCGTTATAGTCGTCATTTCCGGTCCCTGCTCAAAGCACGCGCAGATATCAACCCCTCGCTTCCGGTAATGCCTCCTTTTCGGCAGCGGCTATTTCCTCGCCAACATGCCAGTGAGTATCGGGAGGCCGCCCATCATAACGTTTTCACTATTAAATAAAGCACTAGAAGGACTATAAGCGGCTCATTATTTACGTGAAGAATTAGCGACTCAACTGATCCGGATTTTAGCCGGTTTAAATGAGTTCAATTCATAGTTTTTGTACTAAAAGACGCAGCACGTTTGAGCGCATTGTGAGACAAGATGGCTGCGCGCACACCGCAAACATGGAGCTAGTTTCGACGAGGCTAATCGCATAACAAAACAAAAACATTTTTATAATAATCATATTTGCTATTTAGCATCTATATTTCCTGTCATCTGCGGATTCGTCATTACTGCGCGTAGGGCTATTATTTATAAGCTAATCGCTTCTCGATAATGAAGTTGATGTGGCTAGTTATCTTGGGCCAGGAAAGTAGGCCACGCAAATAGTCTGCAATATATTTAACAGAATCCAAAAAATGGGACATAAAATAGTAATCGAAACGACTTTTATAACTTTGTGAATGTGTACATTGGCGTACATTTGCGTGATCGGGCTGAAAACTGATGACTCTCAGTTTTCCTTTGTTCATTTTGCCATTTTCTTTGTTGTGCAGCTCGCAAAAGACTTGTTGCACCCATCCCCTGAGGAGGAGAAGAGGAGGCACAAGAAGAAGCGTCTTGTTCAGAGTCCTAACTCTTACTTTATGGATGTTAAATGCCCAGGTATGTATCACAGTGTTGGTTTGATGTGGGAGGCATGGCCGCCACAATGCAGCGATCTATGGAGCCTGAACTGACATGACCGGTGTGTTTTCAGGATGCTACAAGATCACAACAGTGTTCAGCCATGCCCAGACGGTCGTGCTGTGTGTGGGCTGCTCCACGGTCTTGTGTCAGCCAACTGGAGGCAAAGCACGTCTCACAGAGGGTCGGTATATCACCCGTCTTCAATATCGAATGCAGCCAAAATATTGGTCTTATTGACAGGAAATTTTATTAACCTCTTAAACCCCAACAGGCCCAATTTGGGTCCTGGGGAAGAAAAGAGACAAAGAGAGGGGAAGGAGAGAACGAGAAGGAAAGAGGGTGAGAGGAAGGAGAGAGAGAGGGGAAGGACAGGGGAAGGAGAGAGATTTTAGTGCCCAATGTGGGTCCTATAGGGTTTAAGAGGTTAATTTGACTCATTGAAATTTGACTTCTCTTTAGAGGACTAGCCAAAGAAAGTCTTGGCCTCGCAGTGATTACTACATTTGACGTAGTTAATGTTCGTGCCACAATCCTCTACATGTATTTGTGAAATGGGACTAGTTATATGATCGGCCATACATTTACAATGCATAATAACTTCCCCTTATTTAAGAAATATTAAGTATCGTTCATTATGCTTCTTGGCGCACTGACAATTGGGTGGACTTCCTTGTTTGTGGTTTTCCAATCTCATTCCAGTGCAAGATGAACCTCAGTTTGCAGAAGGGTTGAGTTAAACCAATGACTCCCCCCTTTCGAAGGCTGAGAACAAGGCTTCCGTCTCTGGCTCAAATACCTGACAGTTTAAATTGGGTTTTATGTGCTGTACAAGCTGCTCTGTCTGCTCTAATGTGATACAAAGGAAGAGATGGCAACCCATTTGTCACATGCAGTGATTTCACCCTCAGCAGGGACAATGCGTGGTGTTGCAGTATTTCTGTACAGTAAGCCGCTCTTTGTCAGCTCATGATGGTTCTTTTTTTTTCTTAACAGGGTGCTCATTCAGGAGGAAGCAGCACTAGTTTCCCCCCCAGTGGCCTGAGAGAGAGGGGTGGACTGGTTGATATCAGCAAAATCAACAGAAGCCAGATTTGAAGACCGTATGGATTTAAACAGTTTATATATAATGAAGGCTGTAACTCCACCCTCCTACCCTGTCTCTCTAATAAAATGTTGTTTTGGCTAAATCACACGCTTTGGTTTTTACTCAATCTCTGTAAAAAGAAACATCCATTTCCTTAACCATGCATAATAATGACTTCCCCTTATTTAAGAAATATTAAGTATCGTTCATTATGCTTCTTGACGCACTGACAATTGGGTGGACTTCCTTACTTGTGGTTTTCCAATCTCATTCCAGTGCAAGATAAACCTCAGTTTGCAGAAGGGTTGAGTTAAACCAATGACTCCCCCCTTTCGAAGGCTGAGAACAAGGCTTCCGTCTCTAGCTGTCTATGGCTTAAGACCTAATGCACACCAAAACTCATGGCTTGTTCTAGAACCAGCTTTTGAAGTGCACAAAATGGCAACGGTGAACAAATGGGTCATATTTTACAATGCTTTTAATATCCATATTGTAGAGAACAACCGGTTTCAACGTAAATGTACAAAACTGACTCCGTTTATAAGCGATGTGAATGTGGGATCTTTTAAACGATAAGGAAAACCTTGATCCCGACGCTGGTCTGAAACGATTGTTCACGCTAAACACCACCTCCAGAAAACATTCAGGACTTAACTGGATCTCCTTTTGTACCAGCTCGGTGTAAAAGGGATTCATAAATTGGACTAAAACAGAAAATAAACCCCTATCTTTAAATGCATTACTAAAGCATGAATTAAAATAAAATCCAAAATAGTATATGACTCTGCGTACTGCCTGAAGTAGCCCATGTCCTAAACATTTTTATCTGGAACTTCAGTGGTCCTTTGGTACAGTATTGGTTATTGCACACCCACTGAAATGAAAACTCTTCCTCTTCATATGTTCCAAAGATCAATAAAAATCTCAAATGTCAAACCAGGCAACACAAGGTGAAATTTTAATCTTTAGTGATGTCAGTCTAACTTGTTTTATACATTTTAAGGTGAGACACTGCAGGTGAATAGGGGACATCAATTTGAACCTTTTAGCGTAGATTACTGACATAAACATGAGAAATAAAGGTATTGCACGTTTTCTTTCATTTTTAATGTAAATGTATAATTTTGGCATTAAAATGTTATTAATGGACACATACAGGGATCATTTTATGGTTTTATTTTGTTCATATTTTCATGAATTTGTTCAAAGGGATTTCTTTATACAGTCATGAACCATGAAGTTCTTCCAGAAAGTTAGTGCAATTATTACACATATTTTGGTGTATATCTGTTCATTTCCTTTGTGTGTATTTGAACAGTGCAAAAAGAGAAGCAAAAACGAGGAATTTTACACAAAACTCAAAAAATGGGCCGGACAAATATATTGGTGTGGGTAATCTTTGTTTCAACCATGTGATATATTAGTTTACTTTATAAACTCGCACGTGGCAAGTAACATGTTTAGCAGTAGAGCTGTGCTATTATATTATGGAGCACTTGACAATACGCGTATCGTATCGTGGCGCCTGTATCGTGATACGCAAATTATAAAAGAACATGAATTCAATCTGTTTACCCCATGGTTTATTCATAACACAACACACTCACTAACTACTGCAGTTGCTGAACATACGTAGCATAATAAAAACAGCTATTTATTGTACCTACGAGACCATTTTTCTTCAGTGTCTTTGGAATATGTACTGTATTATGGACGCTGTATTGGGATACGTATCATGAAGTTGTTGGCAATACCCAGCCACAAAACAGGCGTAACAGGTGTGGTCAATGTAAAAATCATATCTGGAATAAGATACAAAGGAGAGAAGTCGACTCAACCTTTGCGTTGTTTGCGCCTGTCATAATAATAATGATAGATTTTATTAGGGATTTTTCAGGTATCGGTATCGGCGAGTACCTGAACCAAAACCTATCCGATACCACAATGTGTTTTTCTGGGCTTTTTTCTGGGCTCTGCAAACACTAAACCCTCTAATGATCACAGCAGATACATTTGTGTTTTCTTTTTTGCTTTCATTTGATCTTTAGAGTGGAAACAGAACACTGACAGAATACATGTTATATGCAGAATGAGCCATGTGCAATGGGCTTTGGCATCTTTTTACAGACTTTTGCTAGTGTTTTTATTTACATTGCGGTATCGGAGTTGTACTTGGTATCGGCGACTACTCTGAGTCCAAATGTCGGTATCGGATCGGATGAGAAAAAATGGTATCGGAACAACACTAGATTTTTTTTGTATTGCACTTCACATTTCAGAGAAATCTCAGAGTGCTAAGAATGGAGAACAGAAAGAGAAGAGAACTGTCAGAGGATTTGAGAACATTAACACAACAGCATCAAGGTTCCAAGTTTATGTCCACAGGTCTGTTAATGTTCCTTTGTCCACAGTGCGCCACAAAATTAAGAAGATTAAGATCATTTTGTCCGGGATTTCAGAATTATGGCAAATTTGTCATTTTTCCTGCTGTTGTCCTCTACTGCCTGTACTGTTCTAATACACGCACAGGAAATCTGGAAAAGACTTGACTATGACATGACTATCTCGTTTTTGATTAAGTTATGAAGATGAAATATTTGACGTTTTATGGAGTTCATAACTCTTAATCTGGGTAGGAATTAGATATAGATAGATATATAGGAGACTGGAAAATTTGTAGTCTGTAGGAGCTCAAGTGTAAATTTGGAAAATGCATTTTGAGAGAATGGCCTTTATTCCTAGAAACTAGGAATAAAGGCACTATACCTGATTTTTCCCCTAGTCGTAGAATGAAATTTCTTTTGTCCTCTTTTAGTATATTGTAATCTCAGACATTTATGGAAATAATACTATACATCTAAATATAAAGCATTTTATTTGTCAATTTCATGGGTTTACAGGCAGGTTTTCTTGCAATGACCCTAAAAAGTGACCTCCGCTAGTGTGAAATGCACTTATAAACTCGTTTCCCCTGAAGAAATGGAATTTTAGAAAGAAAAGTTAGGAATGTGTCTAGACCTATCAATTTCATTTCATTTTTTTTTTTCATTTCTTTATTTCGTTCTCTTTACATGGTATGCAACATAATTAATCTTGTACATACAACTTCAATATGAAAAAAAATACATACATTCCATGCAGAAAAAAGAACAGGAGCAGATTGAAGAGTAACTCTTATTTAAACCCTGCCCCCTTCTCACTTCCATAAACATAACATAGATGGCCTTTTGTAGTTCATTTTAAACTTTTCTTTACTGTGTGCTGTTCACACGTACAGTAGGCTTATATTCTAATTAGTATCATGATCATCTTCATACCTATATTCAGTACTTGTTTTTTGTATTTATACTTGAATTGGTGGATAATTTAATTTACTCATTCCCTATTTTATTATTTGTCGTAAAACAAATCAGGTATAGTTCCTTTAAGTGCCATAATTAGTTTAGTTTAGTTTATTTATTTATTTGATCAGGGACAATGCACAAATTACATTAGTCTATGACAAGAAGAGATGCCATGTGCAGGTTATACCAAAAGATGCTAATTTCCACCCGTAGTCCCTGGGCAGGTTGATGTAACATGTACAAAAATACATAAAACTATAAAAGTTCATACATATAGAAACAATCATTATTTCAATCACATCTTTAAAATCAGTCCCACTTCAGGAAACTCACAAATATTCACTAAACTATTCATACAATATCACAGTCACTCAGTGCAGACAGGTTTGTTGTGACAGTAACCATTTTTTTTGTCAGGCGTTTAAACTATAATTTGTACATGAGATTATTTCATTTGGAAGAGTGTTCCAGAGGCTTATGTTCCAGAGGCTTATGTTCCAGAGGCTCATGGCTTTATAAGAAAATGACTGTTGTCCAAATGTGGTTCTACATCTTGAAAGCTAAGAATTCACTCTGGGATTGTGAAAGT
>OMNZ01110023.1:0-10111 GCA_900303255.1 Lesueurigobius sanzi
GCATTTGCGATTATATCGTGATATTACACAACGCGATTTTCAAATCGCAGAGGCATGCAATTTATAAGGAAAAAAAAAAAGTAAGTCTCTAGCCCATTCCTGTCAGGAGTTATGACATTTTAAAGAAATTATTAAAATGTTCTGTCCAGCCACTAGGGGGCAGCCAAGATTGTTTTAAAAGGAAGAAATTCCACAATGTCCAGCAGAGGGCACTGACACTGTCTTGAGTGACAATGACCATACCAGCTGAAAAGTATAATTTATTTTCTAAAATGCACATGAATTAAAAAAAAAAAAACATCTGAATAAATAAAAAAAATAAAACTGCAGGACTCTCAGACTCCCCCAGGTCACTGCTATTACTGTAATTACTCTGTAATAACATACTTATACTGGGTATTAACAAGGTAGTTACAAAATAAGTACTCAATACCAAGATAGTTACACCCCTATTTCTGTAATAACACTGTAATAACATAGTTATTTTCAAGTTTGTACCACTACATACTATGTAGTAACAAGATAACTACAAAGTATTTACTCTATACTTATCATGTATTACCAAGATAGTTACCACTACATACTCTGTACTAAAGTATAACTACATTTTAAGTACAACATAATAATAGGTTGCTTAAAGTTTAAGTAACATAGAAAATGGTCAATAATCTAAAGCAGGACTTTCCCGGGTTTTACCCGTAACAACTCATTATAACATTTTGTCTGTGTAGGTTCTCAGTCGTACAGGAGTTGTCCATTGTAGGCAAAGATTCTTTAGTCTTCATCTGTACTCTGTAGTTGAAGGACATTTCACTCTTTATCGAAAGAACTTTGTCAGCACTGAGCAAACTTGAACACCAGTGAAGTATATAGTTATTACCTTGTTAGTACACAGTATGTAGTGGTCAGTATCTAAAGTGTTACCAAATATTCAGTATTTGATTTGCACTCTTGTTTATAGCCTAATTTGCAATACATGCAAATGGTTTTATGTCTCATGTCTCATACAACCAGGTTTTATGTCTCATACAACCAGTGGGTACCGCCGATACCACTATTTTAACGATACTTCTTTCAATACCTATACTATAGCATTTTATTGGTCATCTAGAACCATAAAAAATAACAATAATGGTCAATCAATTCCATAAAAGACTTTTTCTTAAAAAAAAAAACTTTCTTTACCGCCAGGCATCAAAACTAGCTCGAAAAGGAACTTTTTTTTTCTGGTACCAGTTTTTTTCCAATACCAACTACCTACATTTTTATTTTATTCTATCATACTGGTTTTGTTTAACGGTACCCAGCCCTACTCATATCTCATACTCATTTCATTCTTTTGTTAAGCCTGGTCAGCCAAGTACTTTATTGATTCAATAGCAGTAGGAAAACCCTCTCATATCTCGTTATTCACAACAAACTTGTTACTTATTTTGTTGGTAATTAAGAGTTTATTGATTGTTGATTTGGCAGATGATGACAGTATTTCTCATTGTAAAGAATAGGAAAGGTCAGGCTTGTGATTTTTTAGTTCATTTGCCTCCTTTAGATCTTGGTTTGGAATTGTTGGATGCGTGAGAGTAGTCCCAGGATTCACTTCAAATGAACCAAATTTAAACACAGCCTTTCTTTTCTTTTACTTGCTCTATTTTCTTTCCCCCGTTTTGTTCCAAATCCTTCTGGAGACGGTTGAAGACTTTCTGCTCCGGTAAATCCTTCCCTCTGTCTCTTGTGCTTTGTTTACCCATTCTCCGCTCTAACCTTTTGTTGTGGTGCCCCCTGCAGGTCAGTACGGGATCCCGAGGCCCTGGTACTTCCCCTTCACTAAGTCTTACTGGTTTGGAGAGAAAGACGGAAGCAGCAAGCTGCCCCTGCACCGGAGGAGGAACCCCGGGGGTGAGTCACATTCTAACTACTACATGCTCTCAGTCGTGCAGGAGTTTTCCATCGCAGGAAAAGGTTCTCATCTCAAGAACACCTGTACTGGATTGTTGGAGCAGTTTAGTGAAGAAAGCTAAGTGTAGAGGTGCATTTAATATTTCAAACACTCTTGCACGATAAATCTTCAAGATAAATGGGCATCTGTCCTCTAATTTTCAACTGAACAGAAGGCACCCGACAAGGCTGTGGGTTAAGTCCCTCGCTCTTTGCTATGTTCATAGAGCCATTAGCCCAAGCAATAAGACAACATCCAGATCAATTTTAAAAGGAATTACCATATCCAACACCGAACGCGTAATTGCTCTTTTCGCCGACGACATTATCACCTATCTTCAAAATCCTGACATAACACTCCCCAAACTTATGTCTGTCCTGAAAGAGTTTGGACATCTGTCTGGCTATAAGCTAAATATTACTAAAACTCAAATCCTAACTGTTAACTACACCCCATGTAATTCCATAAAAAAAAGTCCAAGCTAAATTGGGATGCAAACAAGATGAAATATCTGTTACCCAGATTTCTATACTTATTTATGGCACTGCCTGTCAAAATCCCAGATTTACAGTTAAATGCTTGTGACAAACTAATATCATGATTTATATGGGCAGGAGCAAAACCAAGGATAAAATTTAAATCTCTCCAAATCAGTAAAGAAGTTGCTGGCCTAGCCCTCCCTAATTTGAAGGAATATTACTTGGCAGCGCACTTGAGACATATAGCTTGCTGGTGCCCCCCGGATGTGGAGACCCTGTGGAAACAAATTGAGTTGAACACGGAAGAATCCCCATCTCAAACACAATTAGGAGGAAAAACAAAGAAGGACAACATAGGCAACCGTACTGTGAAAAACACCCAACAAATACAATTTGGGGAACAATATTAAGATCTTGTCTTTGTCTTCTCGAGGCAGATCGGATCCAACATTCCTGGAATGGAACAGTGGTGGCCTTACTGCCCTGTGCCTCTGAAAAGAGAATTAAATCTAGAAAATAAAGATTTGTTCAGATACCTCCAGGTCTGCCATTTTTATAATACTGTTTTAACCTGTTAAAAGGCGTGTTACGCCCATGCAACGTGGGAACACCATGTCTTTTTGTAGCGCCCTGTAAACAGCATAGCATGAAGTCTCATAGTCTTCCTACCGATCAAAAGGTCTGTCCTTTTCCCATCTTTTCAACTATATGTGAGTCAATTTGAGCCACAACAACACAGTGCAATGGTCACAAACTTTTATCACGCTTTGGAACAAATGAACAAAATAACTTTACGATTGACATCTTGTTATGGTCCAAACAGCATATAGCCCAATGTGTTAGGTCTCATTCTGTCCATATCTGCCCTGTTGGATAGATAACTCTGAATGTGTGGACTGTAAGGACTGTAAGGTACTGGGTCGTATTTGCAGTTGCCACCCTGGAGTGTCGGCCAGAACACCACTAGAGCCAGGATGAATATTCAGGTGGAATTTCTGGGGTAGACTTGAGTTGACTAAACCCCACTGGCAACAATGATAAGGACACCAGGCTGTATTTCAACATCTTGTATTGAGCATCAGCAGCCTGACCAGTAAGTGGCTACAAGGTACTTCCTACTTTGATATTGATCTAATCAAGGTTTTCACAGATGCGTACAAACGTCCCCCACTAAAACTATGTCCAAACTCTATAAAGGTTTACAAAAACAAATGGGTAAGAATGTTTCCAAAAAAAGATTCTCAAAATTATTTTGATTGCAACTAAGAAGGCAATAACAAGAAACTGGCTAAATGGGGATCCCCCCAGAGTGGAACAAGTGCAAGGGATTGTGCAGGAGGTGCCCACGATGGAAAGAATGACTTTCTTTCTGCGACTACAGGGTCATCTTTATTTTCAACGTTGGACCAGGTGGTTTGCGTTCTCTCCCGTTTGACTGTTTTTGTGTAACCTAGACATGTAAACAGTGTCCCCCTTTTTTCTTTTTGTTGTGAATTTAAAAAGTAACAAAATAAAAAGTAAAAAAATATAAAATATTAGTTATAAATATATACATACAGAATACATCAGAATCCTGAACAACAAAATTCATCAACATTTAACAAAGATCATACTGTACAGTTGATAAAGTGCACCTTTAATGTCAGGTGCAAGACTATCCTTGCTCAATTATATCATTCCACCATTGAGGATATGTATTTTCAGAATCCTTTTAAAACTGATATTGTGTTTCAAAGCAATTAAATATAGAGTGAGCTTATTCCACAGAACCATAGCTCTGTATGTAATAGTTTTCTTAAGAGCATTGGTTCTGGGCAATGGAGGTGTAAAATGACACTGTGAAGCCTGTGGAGTGTTTAAACCATGTCGGACACTGGTCAGCTGTAATTGAGAGAACAGACCAAGAGGCTTTTGTAAAGTGTACACATTTTTACAGAACAATACCAGGCTGCAGGTCACTCTGTCCTCAGCTCTAAACCAGGACAGCCCATCATGCATGGCACTGGTCCTAAATGGGCATCGCAGGGCTAGACGAGCTGCTCTATTCTGAATCAATTGTACTTTTGAAACATCCATTTCGATGTACTTGATCAGATAATGGAGCAGTAGTCAAGGTGTGAAACCACAAGTGATTGAATTACCACCTTTTAAGATTGATAGAATGCTAATAGGCCTACTGTTTTTGTTGATCTCTGGAATTTTTCACCAGTGGAATTACTTTAGCAAGCTTCCACTATGTCTTTCAAGACACACATTAAATATGTGACATAAAGGCTTCGCAATACACCTTGCTGAGAGTAGAAGAAGCCTTCCATCCAAACCATCCAGTCCACCAGAGGCATCATATTTAATAGACAGGAGACGCTCTTCCATATCCTTCACTGTTATGGGCTTCAACTCAAACCAGCAGTTATTTTTAGACATAATATTATTTTTAATAATTGAGACAGATAGATCACTTTGTGACGGGCTGACAGTTGGTCTTATTATTAAGACCAACTATATTATCCAAGTTTATATATTATCCAGTTTATATTATCCAAGGTGCTTTTAGTTGATGGCATTACATTTCTTATGCCCTTTATTTTATTTATATAAAAGTCATTAAAATAGTTGGCAATATTCTGAGACTTTAAGAATTCCCCATTAACTTCAATAAATGCAGGGGCTGAACCCGTTTCTTTCTTCCCCAAAATATCCTCCACAATCTTTTGATATCACAGTGGTACTCTTCAAATTTTGATAATAAAGTTTTTTCTTATGTCTATTTAATTTAGTTACCATATTTCTCAATGGCTTGTAGGCTTGCCAATCTATTGGATTGGATGAAACAATGGCCATCTTTTTCAGTTTATCTCTCTGCTTCATGAGATTTCTAAGATCCCCATCAAGCCAGGGAGCTTTAGAAGCTCTCACAGAGATCTTCCTGAAAGGAGCGTGTTTGTCACATACAGTTTCGTAAAGGTGTCTAATGCTTTATCTATATCCACTTCTTCCAGTTTATATTATCCAAGGTGCTTTAAAGTTATCTTCACAAAAGAATTTATAAATTCTCTTATATATGATATTTTTGCCTTGTTTGGGAATTTTCCTTTTTAAGACCACTGCAATAATATTATGGTCACTAAAGCCCACAGGTACAGAAACCACTTTTGTGCATCCCTCAACACTATTCGTATAAAGGTGGTCAATGCATGTAGATGTAACTGATCCATCAGGGTTCACTCTGATTCTTGTTGGAACATTAACTACCTGCTTTAGGGTGCATACAGCAGTAGCATCAATTAGCTTCTTTTTCATATAGCAGTGACTGGATAGCCAGTCTACAGAGCTCATTGTTTGCGTCCATTGCTTGTTGAAACATTAAACAAATATTATTCAGATAATCAATATCTGCACTGGGTGGTCTATAACAGCAACATACCAGTATGGGCTTAACATGGGGAATGTATCATTGTGCCACAGAGCTTCTAAACTAGTGACACATAGGTCTTTTCTGACTCTTAACAGGAATGTGGTCCTGGATGTACACGACTCACCGGAAGCTGCTGTGAGTCGCGAGCCATGCTCGCCCCTACTGAAAATTTGTTCAGATGGGGATTTTGGATCCTGTTTAGTTGTTCAATTAAATAGATAGAAAAATAGATAGGAAAAATATAATTTCATCCATTGGGGTTCAATTAATCCAGCAAGATAATAAAAAATCTTTCTGGGAAAAAAAAAGACAGGAAATGTGTCGTCTGTAGGAGCTTATTTAATTGGAGGATTTTTTCCACCACGATGTGAAAAAAAATATATTTTGGCCCTTAATTACCACATGATCAAACAAACTGGCCCAATCGCTGAAAACTGAAAAATTAAAGTTTTGCTGCGGTGTCTCTCCTTCAAAGGTGAATTGTGGAACTTTTTATGTGCTCCAGGATAAAAACTGGTAGGTCACTGAGTCGGCATGGAGATGGTCCCATCAGCAGAGAAAATCCAACAGTAAATTTATCTTGGAGCGTCATAACGTGTGATGAAAAGTAAAGGTGCCATGCAAGTGCCCCATACAGCCACTGGGTCACTAAAAGGTCAAAAATGCACTAATACCAAGTTTTTTGCATATAAAGTTCCACAATTCACCTTTAAAAGTAACAAAAAGCAATAAGTAGAAGTCAAGACGAATATAAATTAAAACAATGTCCCTGTCTCTCCCTGTGTAGCCATAGTGATGGAGGAGGAGCCAGCCCACCTGGACCCCGGAGTTTACATCGAGGACTTGGTAAAGGTCTACAGACACGGGAAGAAACTGGCCGTGGATGGACTCACGCTGGGCTTCTACGAAGGACAGATCACCTCCTTCTTAGGACACAACGGAGCCGGCAAGACCACCACCATGTGAGTATCCCAACATGAGTGGGTAGTGAGTTACCTGGCTGATGTTAGGTGATGTTCTGCAGTCAAATTATTTTGTATGTGCCACAAAGTTACCAAAATGTAACTTGAATTTCAAGTGAAGTGTTGGCACTCTTTGGGCCCACCTTATTTGAGTGAGTTGTTGCAGCCCTACACTCCCTCCAGAGCCCTGAGGTCAGCTGATCACCTCCTGATCCCTAAAGCCAGACTAAAGACCAGAGGAGATAGAGCCTTGTCTGTGTCAGCTCCCAGACTATGGAACAGTGTTCCTCTATCTGTCAGGTTCTCTCAGTCTAGTTTATGGACAGTTTAAGTCTAGACTGAAAACACACCTCTTCTCCTTGGCCTTCAACACAAGCTAGTGGAGTGTATCATGTTTTTTGTAGTTTTTTTCTTTTTTACATGTTATTTGTAGATGATTGTGTTTTTATTTTATGTTGTTACTGTGAAGCACTTTGGTCAACTGAAGTTGTTTTTAAACGTGCTATACAAATAATAGGGCTGCACGATATGAACAAAAACTCATATCTTTAAATATATGATATATATATATAGTCATTAAATATGTTTTTTGGCTGAATGGCGATATACAATATTTTTTTAAACATCTGAATAAAGCCAGTCTGTTCCACTGTACTAATCACCTGGACCTGATTTATTTCCAAATCAAGTTTAGCACATCCAGACATTATAAGGCTGGTAAAGAACTACTGTATAAACCAAAATGTGTGATAAATAAAATACTATTAAAGATTTAGTTTTTTGTGTTTTTCAAAACGAATGCCTTGTGCACACCAAACGTGCGCCATCGCTCATTGCGCCTATACGTACCCACAGTGCAAACCCACAACAGGCTCTTTCTGCAGGCGACATGCGCAGTATTGCGTGAAGTGACATAAACCAGTAATCCCTCTATATTAGGGCAGGGTGATATGCTCTGAAATCGATATCACGATATAAAAAAGAAATATCGCGATAATGATATATTTGATGATATAATTGACAATGGATAAAATATTTTTAAATCCCAGCTTTACGCCTATTGGGAATTTCTTCTTTCTCAAATTTGATCTACTCAAGTAACACACATCCTTCGATTTTTTACATTACGACATTTTAAGCAGCTGCCCCTAAAGCCTCCACAGTCAGTGTTTATGCTGCTCTGAGTGGAGCTGAGCGTAGCATTAGCTGTGACCTCTGTCTGCCGCTGGTCCTGACTTCAATATCAGCGAAGTGCACATGCTAATTATATCGCATCCACAACGATATAAAAAATGATACCACTCAATTTTAATTTTTTCACTCTTCACCTGCAGCGTCTCACCTTAATGTGCACGTTGCAACTTCAACAGGTTTTTTGATTGGTTGCCTCACCATTGTCTCTCTCCTCTGATAGGTCCATTCTCACAGGCCTGTTCCCGCCCACCTCTGGCACCGCCTACATCCTGGGCAGAGACATCCGGACTGACCTGAGCGCCATCCGCCAGAGCCTGGGAGTGTGTCCGCAGCACAACGTCCTCTTCAGCATGTCAGTCCTGCTTTTGTCAACTTCTAGTCCTGGCTCCGTCCTGCTTTATTATTCCTGCTTTAGCCCTGTTTCAGTTTACTTTGTTTTAGTTCTAGCTTCAGCCCTCGTATCTAACTGCTTGTACCCATGTTCCAGGTTGACGGTGGAGGAGCACATCTGGTTCTACGCACGTCTCAAAGGCCTGTCGGAGTCCCAGGTCCATTCGGAGATGGAGCAGATCCTGCGGGACACAGGGTTACCTCACAAGCGCTCAGCCCGGACCAGCGCCCTGTCAGGAGGCATGCAGAGGAAGCTCAGCGTGGCGCTGGCATTCGTGGGCGGAGCTAAGGTGGTCATCCTGGACGAGCCCACAGCAGGAGTTGACCCCTACGCTCGCCGGGGCATCTGGGACATGCTGCTCAAGTACCGTGCCGGTGAGGACTGGGGAGACTGGGCGAGACCAGGTTTAGTCCTGAACCCTAAGATCAGATGGATTAGAGGTAACAAAGGGGTTAACTCTGGTTAAGCGGTTCTACGAAGGTGGACTTTCTATTGGGGTAGATCTCTATGGTAACATACCCCTGGCACATGACGTCCGCAATATGCCTGTGTTAGAAAGTTCAGGTTAAAGTGCTTTGTAAACTAAAATTTCTCCTCTGCATTTGACCCATCCTTTGAGGGAGCGTCCTGTCAGGGGCCGGGGCAACCGCAGTGCAGCACCAGGGACCTATCTCCAGAGGTGGAGTCAGGCTCATGGTTAGAATTACATAGCTGGAGGATTCACCTATTGTACATGTTTTTGGGGGGATGGAAACCCATCCAGGCACGGGGAGAACATTCAAACGCTACACAGAAAAATCAGTCTGGTCCAGAGCAAGAGCAAAGAAAAACTCACTTCAGCTGAAATACAGGACTCTCTGACAAAATTGGACTGAAAAAATGATGTTTGTTTCGAGATGTCCAATATGTAAACTTTTCATCTGGGACATTTGGCTAGTTCCTAGTTGAAAAACATGTCGAAAACAGTTTTTTTGACAATAAATGGCTTCACGCAACCACTAACCATGAGGGAAATAAAGGTTTTTGTGTTATCATTCATATTCTATGAAATGCATAAGTTTACATGTCAGAAAAAGTCAGGGGTAAATGTATTTGGGTCAGAGACATTTATCCAGAATAAGCTGAACCACCTAGTACTAATAAGCCTTAGATTTAGCCTTTGTTTAGTCCTGGTTGAGCCCCGGTTCAGACCCTGTCTCTGTCCCAGGCCGGACCATGATCCTCTCGACCCACCACATGGATGAGGCAGACATTTTGGGCGACCGCATCGCAATCATCTCCCACGGGAAGCTGTGCTGCGTGGGCTCCTCTCTGTTCCTCAAGACCCACCTGGGCACAGGCTACTACCTCACCCTGGTCAAGAAGGAACCGGAGCCGTCCATCAGTTCCTGCAGGAACTCCTCCTCCACTGTGTCCGACTGCAAGAAGGTACTGCTACTTGACACATTTTATGAAGCACTTTTTTATCTCTGAAAGGTGCAGTATAAATAGAATTTTCTTGTACTCCTACAACTGCTGCTGCTAATACCACTGCTGCCATTTCTGTAGTACTCCACGTAATAGGTTGCCTTCATGTGACATCACAACTTTCTAAAGAGCCTATACTTTAAAGTTGAGGTGGAGGGCAGGTACACATTTTCAAAATTGTCAAAATGCAGATTTTCTACTTGGTTAATGAGTATTATCTCTGTAATTCCTGGGCCAATCCACATGAAACAAAAACTGTCACAAAGT
>OMNZ01110024.1:2086-25136 GCA_900303255.1 Lesueurigobius sanzi
TATTGATTTTGGTATATTAGTTGCAAAGATTTTTGTATGTCTTTCTATTTCATCACCTGCATTTGTGGTTGAAGATACAGATGAACTGAAGAAAGCACACATGATGAAATAGAAAGCATTTTGTCTATGATGGTTAACACCTGGACGATTGAGAACCTACACAAACTTGTTTAGTTTATGAATATGGTAGTTATTAGTAAAAACAAATCTGTAAAAATCCAAATTAAGCCTTGTTTGGTGGGTTCAAGTTCGGTATCAGTTATTGAAAAGTCCCTCTGAAAAACCCTTCAAAGTCTTGTGAAGTACAAGACTGGAAGATTTGATGGCTGTAGTTGCTACTAAAGTAGAGATGTTGAAAGATAAAGGCATTTAAAAATGGCCTTTGAAGTTACAATTCCCCATGTAATCCTTTGGCGAAACGTTGCGCAATAACCACAAACCTTACTGTGAATATTTGGCAATTTATTTTATTCCAGGTGAAAGTTCATGTTATTACGAGATTACACTGGTCCAAAACCTGAAAATTGGAAAAAGTGCCTTCTGCCTGTGCTGCGATATTAGTTTCCAACATCCTGCAGCCCGTCTTTCCTGTTCACCACTTTATACAACAGTCATGTGGCTAATCCCTGCCAGACCTGCGTTTCCTCCTTAAATTGAGTTACACATTGCAAAGTAATAACAAGGCGGCGTGTGTGTGCATGTATCCTGGGATGGTCATCTCTATGCTATAATCCATTATTTAATTAGGTCTAAATTAATGCCCATTAGGAGCCCGGCGGAGGGAGCAGCTGAGCGAGCGTGTCCCGGAGCAGGAAGGAGAGACAAGGGTAAAAAATGGCGAAGGAAAAAGATATGAAGGTGCTCCAGGCAGAGTCTGATAACAAAAGAAGTAATTAGGACTGTTAAATGATGTATGGGGGAGCCAAAAAAAAAAAAGTTTTATATGGGAAAAGGTGTGAGGAGAGCGTGAGGGATGATGGAGCTAGAGCTATTTCTGTAAAGGAAGAGTAAAAGAGAAAAGATACAAAAGCAGATCCAGAATTTTCAGTTTCAATACATTTATCTATTTTCAGATTTTGAGTCAGTTTGCTTTTAACATATAAACTTTCACCTGGAAACAAATACATAATCTATCTTTACAATAAGGAGCATAATTGTGGTATTGATTCAATGTTTCTCCATATGGGAAATTACCATTTTTTCAAAATACATTATTCTCACATTGTGGCATCTCCAATTTTGTATAGCTGCTACAGACTCCAAACTTTCCAGTCTCAATATGTATTTCCTCAACTGATTTATTGACTTTTGAATCCCATAAAGCAAGGCGAAATTTACATTTTTATGGATTTTTTTTACTAGTTTATCCAAAAACTATACAAGGTATGCAAAATCCCCTCTGAACAAATCTTTGCAACCATCGATCCATTCATCTTCTTCCGCTTATCCGTTGCCGGGTCGCGGGGGTTGTTGTTCAAACTCTCACATTGCACCAGTCCCTTATGGCTCCTCCTGCAGGTGGTGGGTCCACAGGAGGATGCTCCTTCACCTCTGGGCGACATGATGCTCTCTCATCATAAGGATGAACCGCTCTTGGTCTGACCCTTAAGACTTGTTTGCCATGGGAGACCCTACCAGGAGCATAATGCCCCAGACCACAGAGCTCCTAGGTTCATTCAGGTGCTCAAATCCCTTCACCACAATAAGGTAGTTCGAGGAGGAGCCTTTGTATCTAATATATCAACAAAATATAACCTGGCTTTATCCATTATTTCGACTTTGGTGCTGAAAATATTGGCATTTTTGGCCATTTTTATACCTTAATTTTATATGAAAACATAAAATGACGTAAACTTATTTTTTCCCATATTTATGTCAGTAATATACAGACATTTTTTCTAATTGATATCACTCAATAATTTTTTTCCCTATTAAAAATAGGGGTAAAATCTGTCAATATTGCAATTCTAGCCATGGCATTTATTGGCATAATTGGCATTATCCTTTCCTAATGAATATAGAGAGGGACGGAGGTGGAGCTGTAGCCTAAGGCAGTGTTTCTCAGCTGGTGGGTCGGGACCATAGACATTGAGTAAAACTGTCAAAATCCACCGAACAAGGAGGAATACAGTACCAGCATTATTTGGAGACACTGCAGATGAATAGGTAAAAAAAAATGAAATATGAAAAACTGTTTAACAGGTTTTCTGTTATTTAATGTGTTCATACAAAATTAAGGCATTTTGAAAATGTTATTTTGGTGATGGAAATGGATAGAGCGTAACCTAAATATATGGTTTTATTTTGTTGATATATTAGTAACAAAGATTTGTTCAGAGGGGATTTCAGATATAGAAAATACAAAGAAATTGTACTCACTGGTAGAATAAAATGCCTTTATTAATTACGGCATGTCTTAATGGACAAATGACATAGCCCCAACGCGTTTCAGCCTAATGCCCTTCCTCAGGGGATTTTGTTTACTTACTAGTGAATATATCAGTAAAAATTCAAATTTTGCCTTGTTTTTCATGGTTCAAAACAACATAAATTGTCAGCACCCCCATGAGGACCAAAGAGAAGGCCATCCTCATCCACTGGTCAGGACCCAAAAATAGGTCTCTCAGCCTTTACCAGGAAACAATTCTTTCAAAATCACTGAAAAAGTATATACACAAGTCTGTGTAGGTTCGTAGGCAAAGCCCTCTCAGTCTGTGGATATCCTAAATGGTCCTTTGTCAAATCTCAAAACAAAAGACTAGTTAAAAAACAGGACAAACAGGCGACGGAAAAGGTAATGAGAGGAGCGGTTGTGACTTATGTAGCGTGAGTCTCAGAGAAACTGCAGAGGATCTTTAGACAACATAAGTCAAAAAATTGTTCACCCTAAAAACAAACCACAAACAGAGCAACGTAGTTTACTCAAGCCATTGCAAAGAAGAGGAATGCAAGGAACAATACATTGGAGAGACAAAACAATGGCTTCATAGGAGGCTTTATCAACACCAAAGAGAGAGCTCTAGAGGAGAGCGTTTGAGAGAGGAGTCAAAGAACCCATATTTGTTAAAACAGATGGAGACTGAAGAATCTTTGAAATTAAGTGGTGATGATGGTTTTATCATAATTGCAGCTTTATGGAATGATGAATATTTATTTTTACCAATCCAAACTGCAAAAGTGTTTCATGGATTGGAAATATATATATTGATATGGAGTCAGGGCTCATCATTAGGGGTCACGGTGGGTCCTGACGTCATACCAGCCGAGAGTCATTGGACGAAGGTGAAGAACGAGAGGATGAGCAGAGGCAGAAAGAGAGAGAGGCAGAAGACGGACATGTGGCTGACACTGCAGCAGCGAACGTCAATAGGGGAGTCTTTAAGGCAAGACTCTGAAGATGAATGGGGAAAAAAATACATTGAGTGACATCAGTTTGAAATATTTGTGAGTGTATTACTGGCATAAACATGTATTGCGAGTTTTCTGTCATTTTATTAGTTTTTAATGACACATATACTCCCAATAGCCTTGTCTCATAATGATATTGGTGTCAGGGATATTTTGATCTATATTTGTCACAACGTGGAAAGAAAACTAAACCATTGTCCATTGTATCACCATAAAAACGTTGCAGGGAGTCCATTTTGCACAATTTATATGTTTCAGGAAATACTTTTGTCTACACTGTGACAAGAGGAGCAGTAGAGCACAGCAAAGGGACACTTTCCCATTTCTCCTTGAACAAGTATTCTCGCCGCAGGGGATGTCAAACATTTCACACACCAAGTTACACCTCATGAAATACTTGGCTTCCCACGTAGCACCAAGGCTAAACCAGGTTTGAGAACAGAGGCACAAAGGATTTACATTTGAGGAATATTGAGTCCAAACCGCATTCTCAACCAACAATACAAAACTTGAATGCACTAAATGACATCTTGAGGAAATAAGTGAAGAGAATTTGGTTACTACTCGCTATCAAACTGTTGGCAACCTGTTGGTCAATACATAATTCATGATGAGAGATGTATGCAGTTTTACAAACCATTGTGACCATTAAAGATTGTTGCTATAGTGACAATGTGTCTGGTTAAGGTGAAGTCAGGTTTGGTTCACGTTAGGACAAGGTTTTGACATTTTGTCTCATCGCATAGGATCTACATATATACACGGTCTGAACAAAGAAAGTAATCACAACTTAAGCTGAGGATTAATGAGGAAAGCTTTGGAAATGTGTTGGAAATGATGAGATGAAATAAGTGTTTACTTACATCATCAGTGACATCAGCTGGAGGCAGGAAGTGAGCAAGAGAAATAAGATTAAACTAAAACTAGTGATTATAAGTGTAAAACTACAACTAAAAAATGTGGTCCTGTTGTGGCTTCAGGTGCAAGAACAAGAGGAACGACATTTGACATTTGAGGCATGACATTTGACCCAATATCCTGGACACTGTAGGAATATCCCAGTGAGAGTATCCTGGTTAACCTGGATCTTGGCTTATCCGGAAAACCGAAAGGAGGATGTTGCGTTTATATGGACACAGACAAAACCAGGATACTTATAATAATAATAATAATCCCGGCAACATTTTATCGCATTATATAATACAATATCGCAAAAAAAATATAACAAAATGTGTTTTTTATTACACAAAGAAGGGCACATATGATCATACATTTTCCATACCACAGTTCCTCCCTGCCATCCATTACAAATAATTCAGACGAGTGGGAGGTCGGGTGCATAAGTGAACACCTTTGATGACTTTCAGCCCATCAGTCCCTGTCCTATTTACATGCGAGTCACACTCTTCATTATTAAAAACTGACCGGTGACTGCCTTGACCTGCGCCCTCCATCGCTTCTATGCACAAATCTCCTTCCTCCGCTCTCTCTTCCACCTATAAAGCCCAGCTCCGGTCGCTCATGCTCCTCTCAGCTTCAAGCCCATCCATAAATAAAGACTTGTCCATCCAATTCTATTTCCCTGTGTTTCAATTATTTACTTGGGCGTCCATCTTTAGCTGTCGTGGGAGGGCAGTGATGCAAAGTGGCACATCAACACCGTGAAGGTCGCTGTGTTCAACCTGGATTCTAAGCTTCTATCTTCGTCCTAGTCTGAACACTCAACGAAACAAAAATAAAAACATCAGAGCGACAGTGGCCTATAATGGTACAGCAGTCTTCTTATCACTGGGAAGTTGGTGAATCAATCACATCTTGAAACAGAGAATCAGCCACACGGAGTCAACAAACCTGTAAACACAAGAACTTCCTGGATTTTGGTGGGGTAAGAGAGAACCCTTGTCTATATTGAAGGTGGACCAGGGCTTTCTGTCATATGGGTTGGTTGTCACATTGCTTACCATAGCCACACTATAGGGTGCTGTATTTTGGTACAGTATATAATATGTGTCTCTTCTTGCAATATATTTTCTCAATAGGTTGCGTTCACATCGTAGAATTGGAGCAGGTGCCAATACGACTGTATAGGAGAGAAACAGTTTTTGAAAGAAATTTCCAAAAAGAAAAAACAAAGCTGTACTTGATCAATATTTCGCAAACCTGCCATATTATTCTTCTGGTTGAAGGTCCTTTCTACTGGCCAACATCATGCACATGTTTTTGAATCCTATCGTGTCAAAACTTGTTTATTTATTTAATTATGTAGGCAAAGATTCTTCAGTCTTCATCTATACGCTGTAGTTGAAGTGCAGGACGTTTCGTTCTTCATCCAAAGAACTTCGTCAGACTGAGCAGAATTGACACGCTCGTGGGTCTTTTATGAAGAACCAGTAGGCGGAGTTAACCTCTAAGTCCTACCTCTCTTGGTTGTAAAGGTTGGAGAAAAATATCTTAACCTATTCACACCTAATTACTGCTTGTTACCTTCTTATTGATTTACCCTGGGCTTTGTTTAAGGCTGTTCACATTATGGCCCTGCTCTGGCCTCTGACCCAACCTCATAAGCATGACAGAGAGATGGTTTCTGGATGTTGTAGTAAAAGGGTGCTAAATTAAACCCAAGTCCTCCATTCCAGTTCATGGATGGATTCTCTTTTCTAACAAATATGGCTTATTTTACTCCGCACTCAAACCATCTATTTTCTTTAGCTAAAATCCTAACCTCATTGTCCTCAAATGAGTGATTGGCGGCTTTGTGATGGAGATGCACAGCCAACTGTGGGCCACTAGAGCTTTCTCTGCGGCATTATATTTGTCCCTCCAATATAATGTTCTTTGCATTTTTTTTCAACATCCTTAGACAGAAACCATCTCTCTGTCATGCTAATGAGGTTGGGCTAGAAGCCAGAGCAGGGCCATAGATAAGTGTGAACAGCCTTAAACAAACCCTAGGGTAAGTCATTAGGAAGGTAACAAGCAGTAATTAAGTATGAATAGGTTAAGATGTTTTTCTCCAACCTTTACAATCAAGAGAGGTGGGACTTAGAGGTTAACTCCGCCTACTGGTTCCTCATAAAAGACCCAGGATTGTGTCAATTCTGCTCAGTGCTAACAAAGTTCTTTGGATGAAGAACAAAACATCCTCCACTTCAACTACAGAGTACAGGTGAAGGCTGAAGAATCTTTGCCTACGATGGACAACTCCTGTACGACTGAGAACTTACACAGACGTTTACAGAGTTACAAATTAACTAAAATAGAAAAAACTTGGGATATTTTAAGTTACCATATGTTTTTGTTGTCTGTATCATAAAGAAACCACAGTAAGATGGAAGACCTCAGTGATTTTGTATTGTGGCCTTTTGCATTATGGATATTGTTGATTGTATTGTGGTTTTGTATTTAAGAATATCTATGTTCTATGGCATTTTCATTGTTTTCTTATGGTATGAAATGCATTCAATGAGAAAATCCAATCTTGATTATATGACCACCAAAGCCTGAAATAGGGAACATGCCTTTCACAAAAAGAGCACAGCTTCTTCTTATCTCCCTTTTCCATTCATCCACCTGTGCCCCATGCAATTGTTTTTTTTTTTTTCTGCTTTGCTTTTATCTCTGTGGAGGTGCTCTTTCTTTTGAAATGTCATTTGTACATTAGTGCTCCGAGCCCAGGAAGGAGCTGAACGTGGGAAGTGATGGAGGAACCAGACACCACCCTGTTTATTCAATTACGACAATCACGACAATCAGAACACATGACGGCAACAAACCAAACATTCATATGTGTAACTAGCCGCCGAGAGGTTAGTTTTACCCTACTACTGATGATGTGTTGTTGCAATAGTGATTCTGCCGAGAAGCTGGAAAGAGCGGCCGGCAGTAAAGTGTGGGAGCTTGACATATTTGATGGAGCAAAAGACAATCTCCAGAAAGGTCAGTGAGACATTTGAGAAGACATTTTCACCACACTCAGGGCTCAATCTAATCTGCGGGAGTCTGTGAGCTCTCAACAGGTTCAACACAAAGCCTGGGACATGTTTACTCTGCCCTCTGTGGGACGAAGAGGGAAGTGCAGCAAGTGAGACGGGGGAGTATTGCTCAGCTCTCATACACAACACTGCAAAAAGAGATCTAAAGTCCAGGACCAGGACTAAACCAGGTCTAAACCAGGACTAAACCAGGTCTAAACCATGACTGAACCAGGTCGAAACCAAGACTAAACCAGGACTGAACCAGGTCTAAACCAGGCTCAATGTGGTTTAGTATTTCAGAGCCTGTATCTGTACTTTCTACTTCATTACATTTTTTAAATTAGGTTAAAAGTAAAAGTATTTTATTTCCAAAGTGACCTCTCTGTGATGAACTGGTTAAGTCCCAGTTTAGACCTGGTTACTCCCAGTTTAAATCTGGTTTAATCCCAGGTCAGATCTGGTTTGGTGGTATATTCGTTTAGACTTGGTTTAGTCCTGGTTTAGACCTGATATAGACCTGGTTTTGACCGGAGTTTGTGGTTTACTGGTTTCGACCTAATTTAGTCCTGGCTTAGACCTGGTTTAGTCCTGGTTTAGACCTGGTTTAGAACTGGTTTCGACCATGTTTACTGGTTTACACGTTTAGACCTTGTTTAGATCTGGTTTAGACCTGTTTTAGACCTGTGTTAGTCGTTTACTCGTTTAGACCTGTCGTAGGCAAAAATTCTTCAGTCTTCATCTGTACTCCGTAGTTGTAGTGTAGGACGTTTCGATCTTACTCCAAAGATCCTACGATGGACAACTCCTGTACGACTGAGAACCTTCACAATCGTTTAGACCTGGTTTGATTCAAAAGATTTAAACAATCCTGCACATTAAACTCTTAAAAAAACACTTGTACTTTTTACTCATAAAGTACTTTTTACAATGCATACTTTTAAATTTTTACTTAAGTACAGATTTAATCTGATACTTGTACTTTTACTTAAGTCAATTCTTGGTCCTGTATCTGCAATTTCACCTAAGTAAGAATATTGAGTACTTCTTCCACCACTGATTATATGTTTTGGGTCCATTTGCCAAAGTGCAAATGCAATAATATAACACTCACAGATGTAAGAAATCATCACAGTGCATCAATTCTTTACAAGAAAGTGTCCATCTTCTGATAACGTTTTCGAGCCTTTCATCACAAAAGTACAGAAAAACATGACCAAGGCCAAGTCCATTTAAATTAAAAACTAAGAACAAACAATCTCTTCACTTGGAAGCAGGAAAGTCAGAGCACGGAAGAAACAGCTACAGACACATAATACGAAAGTCAATATTTCAATGGCGATTTGAAGTTTGTGGAAAAATAACTTGAATAATATTTTTTATTATATTGGGGGCGAAATGTTGGTTTCAATTGACATAAAACAAGGTGAAAAAAGAGAACACATACAATAGGAACTTGAAAAACAAACATAAGACTGGCTCTATCCTGCAATAATAACAATACAATGTCTTTTCAATTGGGCCAAACTAATAACTCACTAATAGCTCACAATTCCCCACATTGCCCTTCCCCAACACCGACTATGACCCACGAGACAAGTGTGCGTGTGTCCGAATAGGTTTTCAATCACCAAACAATTGCCCAGTTTGAGTAGAGATGGATTTATCGATCCATCGCCGGAGAAGAAGACACAACGCTGCAGATAGTGAGCCACTTTTCAACACTCATGAAAATAGCCCTCAATAAAGTCGCATTGATTTGATTGATTTCGATGGAGGAAAATGCTTCTGGCTCCTCCCGTAGCCCGATGTGCTTTAGTGGGATTGAAGAGAATGAAGATACAAGAGGACAAAGCTGATTTACATAAAAGAGTATGAGGAAAAATATGATGTATGCGCTGGACGTGCATTGTACGGTACATAAATGGTTACCAACATATACGTTCAATATGTACAAGCCCAGCTCTCAGCAGGACAGTATTTAATATTCAGTGTGGCATTTGCAGTGGATCCACAGCCCCCTTCGCACCAATAACAGCAAACACAGAGCTGATCTTTCTAAGCAAATCTGCAGTGGGCGTTTATGTTTTTGTTTTAGGCCGAGACACTCGAAGCTGCACGTAGAAGTATTTTTGAAAGGTCCTGCGATTGATTATTGGCTTAAGAAAAGTGGAGAACTGTTTCCTGTTCCATTTATGACGCAATGAAGTATAGACGGAGAGCGCTTCGGCAGAAACGTACCAAAGTGAACATGATCATTCAAAACTTGCATGAATAAAGCAACATACTACACCAGAGGGATCTTTACTAAGCATAAAATATAATAAAAAAAATCTCTGCACTGCCTATTTTGATTTAGATATTCTGCTTTCTTTGTTTCATGTACTTGTACTGTTCTTTCATTGTACTGTTCACAAGAAACCTTTATTCCATTGATCTTGTTCGTGTTTCCACATCTGTACCACTCTGTATGTTCTTAAATTCCTACATTGTGAGATTACTAAAGTATTATCTCATCTTGGTCAAAACGAGGAGCAGCATTCTCATTTACAATTCAATTTGGGGATTTAATACTGTAATATATGCAATTTCAGATGGTAAATTAAATGCAACATGACCACAGATGGCTATATACAGTACTATTTTCCCGCTTGCGCACCTATGCAAAAAGATCCAGGACTCCCGTCTGTAGAGCAAGGTAATAATATAGATAATATCAAGCCAAAAACATTTGAAATAGGTTTAGTAATTGTTGTATGATAGGTGGCCACAATTTACCTGATCTCTGCTGTTTTCAATGAAGAATCACATTGGAAACACTTACAGTATTCTTGGGATCCCCAGCTCAATACCGACCTCAAGTTCTCAAGTTTTTTTGTTTTGAAATAAGTGTTACAACATTATGATACGGTTAAACTCTCAATGGGGTTGATTTTGAATGGAGCCCTCTGTAAGTATTGATTGATTGATTGAGAAACTTTGCCTGTCTCCTAGTGTCTTAAGTGTTTTTGAGGTTTACATTTTCCCAGTATTACAAAAAAACAAACAGCTACGGGACTCATCGGCCTGGGAACCGTCTGGCCCATCCGTCCATAGGAGAGGATCCCTTCCCCAATGTGGTTCTCCTCGAGGTTTCTCCGTTTTGTCCCATGTGGTTTTCTCGAGACACTGCAGGTAAATCTACTTTTTTTTTCCAGGTTTGAGGCGAGTTTTCTCTCTTCACTTTCACCTGGAAACTAATAAATTACCTTATCTTTACAATTATAACTTCAATGACCTATTGAGAAAGATTTATTGAGTTTTGAACCACCCCAAAAACGTGTTAATTTGAAAACTATAGGTACAATATCCCCTCTGAATAACTCTTTGTAACAATATACCAACAAAACAAAAGCATGCATTTAAACCTGGCGTAGATTTCATTGCAAAGACATATTTTTATGATATGAATGAATATAAAATGACAGAAAACATAAACATAATTTCCTCCCTGGTGTGTCTCATATTATTAATTATGGAAAATCAACGCTGCTTCTGTAAACCTGGTAACAAAATCCTCCAGCTATTCCACAATAACACAGCAGACTAAAACAGCGGGAGGTCTTTCACTGAGAACCACAACAAAGCCGCCATTCACGAACCATTATTAATCCATACAACACCTCCATAACGTACTATCACTTCACAGGGCGTATATGTTTTGCTCACACTCCCCTCTCATTACCCATAATCCCGCTCGCCGCCCTTGTCATGACCTACCCCCCGTGAGCTCCTACACGTGTGGGTCTGTTAAGTTTAGATTGAACGCATGTCAGTGGATAATTGGTGGCACGTAAGACCGCCCCGGGTGCTGCCGCTGACACTGGCGCCATTACTGCTGCCCCCTGCTGGGCACAGTGGAGATGAAAACACATAATAGACTTGGGCAAGCAGTATATGGCCTATTTATGATAATTTATGGATTTAATAATTGCTATTTTCTCTTTTCTCAGATAATTGTGCTTGGAATATTAATAGATATGAATGGAAAAATTATCTTTGAATGAACCAAACTACTGAGGTGTCAACAGACTTAGAAGTTAGCCCCTGGTGAGACAATACAGAGGTAACGAGCCATATTAAGTATGAATAGGCTAGATGTTCTCCTACTTTTAACACCAAGAGAGGAGGGGTTTAGAGGTTGAAGGCACTATACCTGATTTTTCGTAATATTTTAAATGACAAATAATTGAAGATGGAGCAAGTAAAATAAATTGAGTTGTGGTCCAAACACATTCCTAAATTTTATTCCCAATAAGAGATGAATTTATAAGCACATTTCACAACTGACAGGGTCATTTATTAGGGTCATAGTAACAAAAATGCCAGAAGACCAGCCTACAAACCATGACATTGACAAATACTTAAGATATTAAGACTATTAAGATGCACAGTATTATTTCCTCAAATGTTTGAGCTTACAATATACTAAGAAGCGGAAAAATACAAATTTCATTCCACTTCTAGGAAAAAAAATCTGGTTTAGTCCCTATAACTCCTCCTTCTGGTTTACAAACGTGCTCAAGTCTTTATTAAGCTGATGACGATCTTTGGACTAAGATCGAAACGTCCTACACTTCAACTACAGAGTACAGATGAAACTGAAGAATTTTTGCCTAGGATGGACAACTCCTGTACGACTGAGAACCTACACAAACAAATACTCAAATAAAAGAATTTAAGCCACAGCTGCATGTTACACATTAGTACAATCATACCTAGAAGGTCCTGTGTCCAATTGAAGAGTTCATTTGCAAAAACAGATATCTCCGCTTTGAATTTTTTGCGTTATAGTTTTAGACATTTATTACTGTGCTCTACAGGGGACACCAGTACAAGTAAAGTTGAATCAATTTGATCCATAACAATTGTCTTCATATTTCTGATTCATAAAATAGATCTGGTCATTAAAAAAACACAGAGACAAAGGGAAAATTACAAGCATACATTGATTTTTGTCAGTGGCACTTATCTGTTTTTGCAAATGAACTCCTCAATTGTCAAAAGACTTGTGACCACTAAATTTACAGTAAATCTTTAGATGTAAATTAACTGTATACTTGTAAATATATGTGTTTTTGAATCTTGGATGGCCTCAACATCTGCCAAACGGACTATACCGATGGAAATGAGCTGAATTTAGCATACATTTATATGCCATTACCGAGGTGTATGTGTAACGTGGGGGTTGTCTTCACGGCAGGCAGCTCTTACGTCCTCTCCCAGCTCCGTGCTCACATTCTCCCATGCACCTGTTCTTTATCTTTCTCCTGACATGCATAATAACCTTTTAACGTTGTAGTGTGCCGAGAGTGTTGTTGTTTAAAGGGGTGGTCACCAGTGCAACGCTCTATGTCAGACAAAAGCCATGTGTTATTCATTTGCCATAACATGTTTCGAAAGCAGCACTGCCATCTTCTTCAGACAATGCATTTTTCTCACATTGTGGCGACAACATCTCCACATTATTATTGTTTATTGGATCCCCATTAGTCTTTAGGTACAGACTTATAGGTAAAGACTATTCTCCCTGGGGTCCATGCAAGTGCAATTTTAAAAGATTACATCAAAATTAGTTAATACATACAGTACATACAGAATACATCAGAGTCCTGTTCCTGAACACCACAAGGACATGTCATTTCAAACAAAATGCATCAACATTTAACAAAGACCATACTGTACAGTTGATAAAGTGCATCTTTAATGTCAGGTGCAGGAATATCCTTGCTCAATTATATCCTTCCACCATTGAGGATATGTGTTTTCAGCCCCTACACACTCCAAGAAGATGGCAGTACTGCTTTGGAAACATGTTAAGGTAAATGAATAACACATTGCTTACCTTATTGTCTGATATAGAAGATACTTAAACAGCAAAGTAAGTACAGTAGAAGACAAGATGAAGGCCACAGGTGTCTTTCTTGCTTTTGCCTGAAGCCCTGAAGAAGACATCACGATCGAAACACGTCTTGCATGTCCCTGTGTGACTAAATTAAGGACTTTAATTTAAACTGAGTGCCTCGGATCCGCTCTCTCATCTTGTATTCTAATGATGAAGATACAGTATGTTTGAGATTTTGCAAATACATGCAAAAAACATCTTTCATTCTTTTGTCTAATAGGTTGTGTGTGTGCAGAATTGTATTTCTGCTGGAGAGCAGGTGCCAATAAAACTCTATGGGAGAGAAACTGATTTTGAAAGAAATTTCCAAAAAGAAAATTGACAAATTTTGTAGTAGATCATTATATGGTGATGATTGGATTCACAAACCTGCCCTGTTATTCTTTTGGCTGAAAGTCCTTTGTATTGGCCAACGGCATGCACATGTTTTGAATACTGTCACCACTTCTGGACACCTTTTATGAGAAAATAATTAGACTTTAGTTCATATGTGCATTGAACTTTGTGACAGTTATACTATAGGCTCTTTAGAATAATGTGATGTCACGTGAACACAACCTGTTGATGATTTTGTTGTAAATACCACTGATTTGAGAGGATTTCATTTTTATTATGTCTTTGCGAATACATTGGAGCTTTACCGACCATTTTCTAAACAATTGGCAACACGCTTGTAAATAATGAGAAATAAAGAAACCTTTTTCAAACCTGGGGAGATGCATGAAAGTGTGAGCTCGATGTGATTTGTAAGACATGTTGCCATAGGAACAGCTGACATGTATAAACGAGGGATGTTGCACAGCTAATGGCAGGAGCACAGATCGATACAGTTTGTGGGTCTCGCAGCAGAACCTGTTATTTATGACCCGCGCCCCCCTCATCCTTCAACGCCTACTTCATTCAGATCACAACTATCACTTTACTATCAGAGCTACTACTCGCAGGCGTGGCTTACACGGGCTGAATCTGCTCAAGTCTATTCAATATTGTGTCTTTTTGGTCATATTTGTGTTCTAATGTAGCCTGGTCTTACCATACCCTCGTTCTCATTTCGTACAGAGGGTCTGGAATAATTTCAGATAACAAATAAGATAAAACCTGATTGTATTCTTGATTATTATGTTCAAAGAAAAGCTATTATTTAAATATGTAATAGGAGTTTTTGTCATGCAATTTCTAAATAATCAACAAAACATCAAGTACCTCCATCAATGCTGTGGGTACTTGGAGTATGTGAAAGGGCCAAGGGGGAACCACTGTTCTAATGCAGTAGAACCAAAGAGGTTTAGTGCGTGCAACGTTGGCTACTTTTTAGATGCTTCTTAGGGGCATTAAATACACGATAACGCTCGGGGGTGAGAAATATTTTTATCGGATGTCCATATCGTTTAGATGGTAACAGTGTTTTCGGGGTTGAAAACTCAAAAACGCTCCACTCTTGCATCACCGTGTAAAGGGTGAAAAGTGCATCATTTGAACTCATTCTTCTTCTCTTCTTCAGGTAGGTCCCAGGGCTATGTGTAATTTTAGACTTTGTTAATTTGAATATATTATATATATTGTATACATAATTGCGTGACATCACAAAATTCTGAAGAGCTTATTAGTGCATCTCTAATTCTTTTGTAATTCCTGGGCCAATCCACATGAAACAAAAACTGTCACAAAGTTCAATGTCTTCTCTGTCAGCACACATGAACCAAGGTCTAATTCATTCCTCATATGTGTGTGATGTTGACCAGTGGAAAGGACTTTCAGCAATAAGAACAATTTGGTAGTTTTGTGAATTCAACCACTATCAAATAAGGATCAGAGAAAACATCTGTCAATTTTCTTTTTGAAAATGTCTTTAAAGAATGAAATACAATTCTTTAACATGAAACCAACCTATTCATTTAAGTTAGTTGTACGTGGATTTGACATAAACCCAGTAGACATCATTTGATCTTTTTATTATTATTTATTTGAGCATCTGAGTTTGACAAAGTTGAACATAAAGGCACAGATCAGCATGGAAAGCAAACGAAAGAATACATACATAAATAAATAAATATATACAGAACAGGGATGATGCCCAAAAGGATCCAATTTAGGTTTGTTTTAGATCAATTCAGACCCAGTTTAGCCCTGATTTGATCTCGGCCTGGTGCTACTTGGAAGGTAAAATATATTATGAGGTGATACTTCTGAAAAGTTTAAGAATTGAAGAGGGGGAGGAAGCTATTTCTTATTATAAGGAAAGTAGGAATCACCCTTGGTCCTATGGAATATTACGTGTGCCCAATTAGTTGGAACTTTTGTTGAAATTTGTAGTCCAATCTGGCTAGAACTTAAAACGCAAATGCAAGATCATTTCTATTCATCTTTCAGGTTGTACAATTCTGGCCTCGTTCTCCATTTCACAATCTACGACTGAATCGATGAGAGAAAATCTTAGTCACTCTCTCTATGGATTTTCTGTGTTATTTAATATTCCTACAGTAAAAAGGCCCATTTGTCGTGGATCAGACGGATGCAGCAGACGGTGTTATGTGTGCGTGCGCAGCCTAACACAGACAAATGGACAGAACGGATCGAGTTTGAAAGCTCTAATGCTCAGACTTCTTTTGGTTTGAACCAAACCGGAGCAAAATGGAAAGTAATGGGCACAGACACTGGAACGAGAGAGCAGCCATGTGAGATATCAGCGGGGAAAAAGATGCACAGTATATTGTAAATAGCATTGTATTGCAACTTTAGATGATGAAATATCCTTCATACAAAAATACAATATATCATAAGACCTGACTGAGATCACCACCTTTTTGAAAAGTCAGTCTTGAAAAGAAAATGCATGGGACTTATAAAAGTGCAAAAGTTCAGTTTTAACTATAATTTTCTGACTTTAGTTCCATTTTAGCCTAGTTTTGGTCCTAGTTTTCTGTTTTGTTTAGTGTTTTGGAAGTTTTTTTCACTCTCATGCTGCTCTAATTACAACTACAAACTATAAATATAACTAAAATATAGTTCCTTTTCTTTATGACATCAGTAGCCAGGGATAATTGCTTAAAGCTGAGATATCATGCTTGATTGAGGCTTAAAAACATCTTTGTTTATGATTTAAAATTAGCAATAAATTAAAGCTTGTCAAGAAACGATGGTAATTCAGTTTCAATTCAATTATTTTGTATAGCCCAGAATCACAACAAAGTCCCCTCGCTGGGCTTCACAGAAAATAGAAAGACAATTTTAGACATTTTTTACAATATTAATAGTCCTGGGGCATCCCCTGTCCTTAGACCCTCCTTCACGGCAAGGAAATGAGAAAATGGGCTTGTCATGACTTCAAATGGGCCTTGAGCGCCCCCTGCAGGAGGACTGTTTCACATTCTGTTCTATGGCAAGATCTTGGATGGGTTGGCAGTTTTAAGTTTGTTCTAATCTGTACAAATGGTAATATTGGTTGATTTAATAATAATAATAATAATGCATCGGTTTTATATAGCGCTTTTTTGGACACTCAAAGACGCTTTACATGGCATTATTCTTTCACTCCATACTTGGTGATGGTAAGCTATTTGCCCACAGGTAGACTGACAGAAGCGAGGCTGCCAATTTGCGCCATCGGCCCTTCCGACCACCACCACCCATTCACTCTCTCACTACATTCATACGGGCTGTGGGTGAAGTGTCTTGCCCAAGGACACAACAGGACAGTCTGCAGCTGCAGGAGCCGGGATTCGAACCCCCGACCTCTCAATCATAAGACAACCCGCTCTACCATCTGCACCACTGTCGCCCGATTTACTAAGGGGGATCCTGAGAGTAATCCCCTATAATATGGTTAAAGCACAGAAGAAGTTGATTTTGCTTGATAAGTCTCATTTTTGGTCAGATTTAGGTCAAATTATTTGTTATGTTTCATTTAACTCTTCAAACAGTATCAGCTATGTCCTGCCTCCTCAGCCAATTGAAAGACAGATTGACACTTCAAACCAAAGACAAAAATAGCCTTTTTCCCCCTAAAAAAAGCAGAACAAGATGCCACATACTGTACCTCTGCAGTCCACATGGGCCGGGGATTTTTATGACTAACCACAATGTGAACAAACGTGGTCAGAAGAGTTGTATTTATGGGATACTTCCTTTATTCTTTTCATTGCTGTCCCTTGACTTGACTTGTACATACATACAGTATATTGTAACTACAAAACTTGGATTCTAATGTTTTGCAAGTCACTAAGTTATGAAGTCAATGTTTGTTTGTTTTGTTTTTTTGACTTATAACACCGGATACACATTTTATAACTAATTTGATCTTAATACAACTTTCTTTTCTCTTTTGTCACCTCTATTTTAAGCGTTAAATTAATTTACAAAATTTGCTGATCATTCTTGTACGCCTGGTCCAGTCCAGATTGAGTCCAGGTTGGAATCTGCAGCCCATGTAAACCCTCATATGTACATCCACTTAAATTTAAGTCAGGGAACAATGGCACAACAAGAAGCAATCAGACGATCCAAAATCAAGTTTACATTTCAAAATAAACCTTTGAGGACGTCCCATCTCCTTTTATATTTGTTGTCGAAAGTTAAGAATTGTTGAATAGGTCTTTTAAATGAAACAGTACTGAGTGAAAATCTATTTCTCTACTAAGTATAATTTAAGTGAAGACGTTACAGGCAATTTTTTTAATTTTCAGGTTTTGGGTCAGTTTGCTTCCTTAACATATAGAGCTTTGGATCTGACATCACAGTGCAATGCATTATGGGAATTTTGCACAATTTTTCAGGGCCACAAAACAATGAAAACACAGCCCATTTTCAATATTATTCCCTTGTAGATGGTGCGTTCTAACATGGCTGTCAACTACACAACAGGCCCCAAACTATCCTGAAGTTCTTTGTCCATCTAGCTTCCCGCTAAGATGGCGCCTCAACCACACACACATCAATACAATCTGCTGGCCACGCCCCATTTCGTGACATCACATTCCAAAGCTCTATAAACTTTCACCTGGAAACAAATTACTTATTTTTACAATAGGGAGTGTAATTATTGCACTAATTCAATGTTTCTCATAGAACTATATGGGAAATTGTGATTTCAATGACCATATACTCCAAATGCATTTGTCTTACATTGTGGCGACTACATTCCCACTTTAATAGCTCCTATGCAATATAACAATATTCAGAAGGTTTGTTCAGAGGGGTTTTTCAATATTTATTTGTAGCCTGATTTATATATAGCTTTGAACCACCCAAAAAAGGCAATTTTTTTTCCCCCATCGTCCTTTAGTTTAATTACCCAGACACATGTTGAAATACAAACGCTTACATTCTTACAAGTGCTGATGTTACTTTGATGAAGCCGATAGCTGTAATTACCTGCAATAAAGCTGTAATTGCTGTTTTTGTTGCATAAATTGGACAGAAATGCACCCGACGATGGCATGTCTGTATAATTATGAGACTGATTTAGGTGATCCCATACAACAATAAAATATGCAATGTTAATATCGCAAGAAGCCACAATTGCTCTTCCATCTGACTGAGATTTTCACTGTTTTATTTTACACATATGGCAAATGCAAATGAGCAAAAGTGCAATTTTAGTCATCTTCTTTTTCTAATTTAGTTCGATTCTAGCCAGAGTAGACAAGAGTAGTTCTTTCTGAGGACAATGACTGACAGCGGATTAAGATGTTTTGAGAGTCTTTGTGATTGCGTTCGCTCCTGTTGTGCGAGATCTACGGACATGATATAATTACAAAGGGCGTTTTCTCATAGACGCGCGTAAATATCAAAATGTCCCTGGTTTGGACATGGGAGGAGGAGGAGGAGTGTTTACCAAAGGTGCACAGACAGACACCGTGTCAGCAGGTTCGAAATGACTGGCCTTTTTAGAGACTTTACGGTAATTACGGGGAGTGTGGCAAACATGATGGCGTGCGCGTGTCAACATCAAAACAGAGTATTTCAGGTTTGTACTGGGGAATTGTTGAAACCTCTGCTTGGTGTTTGGTTGTAATTCAGACAGGGATACACTTTACTGTCACCGTTGGGAAATTTGTCCTCTGGATTTGACCTATTCATTGTCAGCGGAGACGTTTGTGGGCAAAAGTAGTGCAGTTCTGTAGTAAACATGGATAATACTTTGGGTTGAAATGATATAATGTTGTAATAAATAAACAAAGCACCTGAAATGAAACGCACTTTTCTCCTGTGAAGAGGAAATTTGGTGATTTCTCGAAATGTCAGCTGTCTATGGGCCTGATTTAGTAAGCCAGGTGCTTATTGCAAGCACTACTTAAGATTAGTTCTTGTGATTTTAACCTCTTAAACCCTATAGGAGCCTAATTGGGCACCTGTTGGGGTTTAAGAGCATGATGCATCTGTTTATCATTAGCATTTAGCAATACGAGTGATCGTTAGGCAAAATTATTGTTCACAAACAGAGCCTTGACTCCCTGGTGTAACAGAGATAAATCAGCTGTTTACAGACCATTGACCAAAACATCTGGTCACGCCTTACGGAAGAAAACAACAACATATTGGTGCAATAGTCCAAAAAAGCTGTAGTTATAAATCAGCAGATAAGCCACCACAGCAACATCACGTGATCAACTCTGAGTAAGACTGCAGTAAGTGAGCAGTAGAAACTGTCAGGTGCTGAAAAAACCTAAACTGGTCTGATCAAGAAGGAAATCTTTAAACCAGGGATCTCCAACCAGTAGCTCGGGAGCTACCAGTAGCTCGCCAGCCCCTTTCCAAAAAGCTCGCCAAAGGCTTTCTACATTTCTTCATACGCTTGATCAGTCACATTTTAGATACATTTTTGTTGTTCTGAGCAAAATATCTCCAAACATAGCAATGTATAAAGCAGAATCTACTGTAATCTTTTTTTATTGAGTTGAATGATCATCTTGTTTGTCCTACAGGCCGATAGTTACTTGTGTTTCTTTGAAGTATAAGTAGCCCGCTGCCATTTTAGTTACGCAAAAGTAGCTTGCACGGTGAAAAAAGGTTGGAGACCCCTGCTTTAAACAGTATGGAGCACCACAGTCCCGCCCCTTTTGGCCGCTGCTGGAAGTAAAAATCGAATGGGTCGGTATGGTGGGCGGGACTGTGGAGCTCTTCTGATAGTGTTTATGAGACAAAACCCTTGTCTGGATTTCATTTTTGCATCACTTTAGTACAAACTAGCACACTTTAGCCTAATGTGTGCTAGTTTGTGCTAAAGTGATGAGTGTTTAGCATCTACTTCACACATAATGCAAAAAGTGAATCAGAACCTTAGTCTAAACTATCCTGCTATGTCGATTTAGTGGACTATCATCCTTTATCTCTTTATTAGATGTTAATAACAGTCACAATAAAGAAAAATCAGCATTTATCTGTTAGGAACTTCAGTTGCACAATAAACACAGGTCAATACGTTCATCCATTACAACTCATCCCATCAAGTTCCACAACATGATACAGTGTTTTTCTGGACTCTCAAAGATGCCTTATATTGCATTATTCATTTCCACTTGATGGTGGTGAGTGACTATATATTCAAGGGGCTACGTTTTTTTTTCCATGGAGGGCCAAACTCGGCAACAAACACAATACTGTTTCAGATGTAAAAAAACATGTAAAAGAATATCTTTCAATATCCTTTACTTACATCATAGTTTTGAGTAGGGCATGCTGTATTGCTGTTCTTAGGTATTATTAACAGTCTATTCCGTCACAAATTAATCAAAATAAATACTCCTTACAAATCTAAGCACCATCTCGAGGTCCCTATCTATTTCCATTGTAGCTGTTGTCGTGGTAACAATAAACAAATGTCTAACTGTTGTTGGAAATATCAGATAAAACCTCATTTTATCGTCTGAAATGTCGTTCCTCTTGTTCTTGCAGCTTAAGCCACAGCAGGACGACATTTTTAAGTTGTAATTTTACACTTATAATCACTAGTTTTAGTTTAATCTTATTTCTCTTGCTCACTTCCTGCCTCCAGCTGATGTCACTGATGATGTAAGCAGCAAAAGGGTCTATAAGTTGCTAGTTTAAGATTATATCATCACAATATCTATCTATCTATCTATCTATCTATCTATCTATCTATCTATCTATCTATCTATCTATCTGGAAAAGTGCAGAAGAAGAGTATTTTCCATATATGCTTTGTAAAATCATCTACTATAAATCATGCCAGATGCCCTTCCAGCCACATTCTGATTGGAGTGGGCTGTTTATAGGTCGGTATTTCAGAAAACATTTCCAAACCTACATACCCCATACCATTAATAGGCGTGTCCTTGTGAAATCCTCCATATACATTGTAATTATAATAGATTAGAGGCTTGTAGAGGACCAGAAGCTGTCAAAACAGTGGCGTAAAAATAAAATGGCAGTGATTGTGCGTGGGGCGGAGAACAATAGCCTCGTGGTCGCTCTGTCTGGCTGATGAATGGGTGTTTTTGGGCAGAAGCGGGAAGTCGAGGCCATTTAAGGAAGAGAGCAGTCGACGCCCCAAACCCATAATGAGCACATGCTGCATAGCTCTGCACCACAACAGTCCCACGTGTGAACGGGCCAATCCCGCGCCGCTGTGGGAGAGAGCAGACACTTCAAAGTGAGGTTTTCTTAGCTGGAGTTGATACTGCTGGTTCACTGGGGCCTCAAGGTTACTTTGTACACTGGGAAAACTAAGGTAAAATAGGTAACATGTTCTTGGAATAAGAATATGACGTTTATTTGAGCAGGTAAGTTATCTGCCAAAGTATTTATGCACAAAATGTAATCTTATTACACCTAAAACATTTATAATAAATCCCATATTACTTATTCCATTGGCAGATTTTTTTTTACTTTTTTTACAGAATTACTAAAATTAGGGTCAAATTTATGTAATTCTAGTAATTTAAACTCTTTCTAAACTTTTTTTTGCAGAGTAATAGAGTTTACATTATGGATATAAGCTTCCATGCCACAGAGATTTAACATATAAACATTAAATAGAAGAAAACAATAGAACACAAGCATTGATCTCAATACCAAGAAAAACTGCAATATTCTGCACCACCTTTGACTCCACAGTGAAAAAATATATTATAATGTTCTCATTGGGCTTTTCATTTGTTCATTTGCCCGATTATTCAAAGGTAAAACTACTGCATGAAGTAAAATTACAGTTTGTGTTCAAAATAAAGTTGAAACTGTATTGTCAAATATCATTTATATAGCTATTCAGCCTCCTTGAATCCCCTTATCGGGTGGAGGGGTTTGAGCACCCGAGTGATCGGAGCTATGTGTCTGGGGTATTATGCTCCTGGTAGGGTCTCCCAGGGCAAACAGGTCCTAGGTGACGGGTCAGAGCAAGAGCGGTTCAGAAGCTCCTTATGTTGAGACCATCAAGGCCGGTTACATCACCCAGAGGAGAAGGAGCCTGGACCCACCACCTGCAGGAGGAGCCATAAGGGACTGGTGCAGTGTGATTCAGGCAGCTAGACTGTTAAGTGGAAGAAGATGGATAGCAATTTGTGCTAAATCAATTACTTACAATCTGGCCAAACACTTAAAGACCATCCTTGCTCCATTAGTGGGTAACACAGAACACCATGTAGAAAACACACATGACTTTGTAGAGAAGGTCAAACATTTGCAGATAGACTCAGATGAAACTATGGTGTCTTACGATGTGACATCTTTGTTCACATCAGTCCCCACCTCAGCAGCAGTGAGTCTGGTG
>OMNZ01110025.1:12286-31287 GCA_900303255.1 Lesueurigobius sanzi
GAACCATCCAGTCTGTGATGATTTTATTTATTTATTTATTTATTTATTTATTTATTTATTTATTTATTTATTTATTTATTTATTTATTTTTTTATTTATTTTTTTATTTTTTTATTTATTTATTGTGATTATCTTGTTGCCAGATATCTTACTGATATTTTATACTCACTTGATTCCACAGAATATACGGTATGAAATTATGTAAAGGCCCTGTACCTTTTATTTTTCCTTGTAGTGGAATGAAATTGCTTTGTCCTCCAGTAAATTACATTAGTTAAAAATAGACACTGTGAATCCCATCATTTCTTTTGCTTATACTAAACCCTGTGAAGAATTTGGATGTTATTAGTTATGTGTTAGGAAAGTTAGGAATGAGTTCAGGACACAACATTTTAAACTTTACAAACAAAGTGAACACAATAAATCGGGTACAGGACCTTCAACATCAACATGCTCCATAGTGATCCTCATTGTTACTAGACTTTGTAATCATATTAGTCTCAGGCAAACCGTAAGACAACAGCTTTCTCATTATTTCTTTTACCACTTTGTCAAGTTCTGTACTGTAGGCCAACAGTGCCTCAAATCAGATCAGTTAAATAGGGTCCTGCTTTAGTATTAAGTCTTATTTTGACAAAAAACAAACAAAACAAAGACTATTACTGAATATTGTGATTTTTTTTTTTCTCTCATATTACAAAGCTCTGATTTAGTTTTTTTTTTCTTTTTGGCCCTGCCTTCTCGGTTTGTCTTCACAAATCTCCAGCCATGCAATTTAGAGGCCCAAAATAGGATTATTAAAGGTGCACTATGTAACTTTTAATGTGAAAAAACAAACAAACCTTGATATTAGTGCATCAATAGTTCATCTGTTAGTGACCCAGTGGCTGTATGGGTGCAGCCTGGCACCGTTACTTTACATCACAGCAGCCTCTATGACGCTCCAGGATTACCGTATTTTCCAGATTATACATCACACTTTTTTTCATAGTTTGGCAGATCCTGCGACTTATACTCAGGTGCGACTTATATATTAATTAATATGTTACGTTAACATACCAGACACCTATTCAGTTCGTTGTTTATGCTTCGTGTAGCTGAATAACCATCATTGTCTCACATTAGCATATCGTTCACCTATTCAGACTGTTGGTCTCTGTTCTAAGGTTATTATTATTATAACTTGCCTTTCTAGATGAAATGTCTGTTCTTGATCTTGAATTACTAAAATGCGACTTATACTCCAGTGCGACTTGACTTATATATGTTTTTTTCATCTTCATTATGCATTTTTTTGGCTGTTGCGACTTATACTCCGGAGTGACTTATAGTCTGGAAAATACGGTAATTGTTTTAGGGGGTGTTATAACAGAAATCTTAAAAATAAAATAACTAAATGGTCAAATGTGCACTGATATCAAGTTTTTTCACGTAAAAAGTTACATAGTGGACCTTTAAACTTGCACCTCTCTCATTGTCATCAGAGCTTGGGACCAGCACAAACAGTAGTTTATCTGCAGCAGGTTGAGGAAATGCCTCTAATCATTTGCATATTAATATTGGGATGCCAGCGGTACAGTGCACCATTCACGTTTACATCAAGTCGAAGCACTACTAATATGTTGAACAAATGTCCCCTCTTTTGCCCTATCTTCTGCTCATCTTGCCTCTGTGTCCATGCGCTGTGAGAACAAGGGCCTTTTTGTGCAAAAGAGAAATCACAGGACTCACATGTTTCAGTACAGAGAAAGCGAGCGATCAGTGCAAAAGAGAGCAAGGATCAGAAGGAAGAAGACGGCACATCAACAAGTCGGCCCCCTCTGGAACGGGACAAAGGAAGACTACCAAAGGCCCAGCAACATGGAAGATGAGAATGCAGAGAGATGTACAGAAGATGGGACAGAGATGGTGCCGGAAGGTAACGTCTTTTTAACTTTTTTCTTCCTGACAATGATACAGCAGCAACATGGCAATGCAAGAAGTTCTCTCGCTGGGAACATGATGCACATCCACAGTCTCAAAGATTGAAATAGACATGGAAAAAGCATGCACTACTTTTACTTAACTAGTTACTTACACCACCAAGTAAAATATTTTTGCTACTTGTGCTGTATTCATTACTTAAATTGATCCATTCTTATATAGTATGCAGTATCTTACAAAGTTCATATAGATTTACTATAGACTTGGCAACAAAATATTTTTAATTTTATCATGCCTTGAGCAGCTTTGTTGATCTGAAGTTATTACTTTACATTATTCTTTTTTTTATAGCCAAGACTGATCAATAATTATGATTTAACTTCCCAATAGTCAGTTTTACCTATGTGTGAGGTCAAACTGAGTTTTATGTTTTAAAACCCATGAATAACTTGATCAGCTGAAGTCTGTCAGACAGAGATGTAACAGAAAAGTGTTCATAGTGTCCCTTTCATTGTGTCACTGCAGACGTAATACTGTGTGCCTGAGGCTGTTGCAGTTGTACATAATGCATAATAACTTATGATAAGTCGGCTTTTGGGGCCATGCTGTCAGCAGCTGTGACTTCTGACATTTGAGCAACAAGCAGCGGCTTTGTGCCGGGCCACAGAGAGCGGACAGTAAATGTAAAATGCATTGCAAAGCATAACAGAGTGAAGTTTAGCAACTGAAGCATTGAAATATTTTTTTACACATGCTTTTTACTCCGTGCCCTTCATGACATGCAGTCTGTGTTTGCTGAACAGAGCCAGAGGACTATGAAGGGAATGTACAGAACTGCAATCTGGAGGTTTCACAGGTAAGAGTTTGTTTACTTTTATCATTGTAGTATAATTCAACCATAAGAGTCTGTGTCATGTCTGGGTCAACCCCACGTCTGTATAAATGAAGAGTGACATTTTAATCATTTAAAAGAATGTTTTCCATTTGTGTTTGAACAATGGTAGCCCTTTGGCATCAGGTGTGCCCAACTACAGCACTGGTTTAACACAGACAGATATAATCAGAGCAGGAAGAGCAGCAGGCAACAGCACAAACTCTCCATTCAGTCGGGTGCCTGATGTCTTTCACATGATCAAGAGAGTGAGGAGCAACTTCCACCCATGTAATGTTCCCATGAGCTGATCCACCCACTGGATAAATTCAATCATCAGAAACTATGAAAGATGTAAACTTTATACAAAATATAACACTGCTGTTTGTTACAACAAACCAACTCAACATAAAAAAAATAATTGAAAGTATGTTTGGTTTGGTGTTTTGTAGCTGCAGGGCCTGGTGGTGGAGCTGCGCGAGGGGCTCCATGCCGCCCTGTCAGAGCTGTGTGAACTGCGTCAGAGGGACCATAGTCTAGAGGAGCAGCTTCAGGCTCATCAGACTGATGTGGATGATAGGATAATGAGCTTGAAGAACTCCCTCAACACGTTCAAGGTGATGCAACAACACGCACACACACACACACGCACGCACGCACGCACACACACACACACGCACGCACACACACACGCATGCACGCACACGCACGCACGCACGCACACACACACGCACTGATAAGTGGAAAGAGGCCTCTAACATAATTTAAAACATCTGACTCTATGAACTAATTATGTTTAGTCGACAGAAACCCACAGAATCCACTGTGCTACCTAGTAGAGTGATTTATTTCCATTTTTTAAATCTAATTGTCTGATGTATACTGCTCTTATCTGTAAATGCTACAAGTAAACGGTTTTAAGGAAAGCTTTGTTCTACTGATGTTATTTAACGTACTGCATGCACTGTTGAAACAAAAAACGTCCTTGATGTGTACCTGAGTGACTGACAGTGGCAACAGGTTATACAGTTACTGGATACAGTAGCTAAGCTGTTCGATTCAACCTGAGTCATGAGGTGATATGTGTTTGATGTAGTAAAGTACACAGAGAAATCTAACACCAGATAAAACACCTTTTTCAGGAGGAGTTGAGCAGCACCTTGTTCCACATTAAGGAAATGTCCAGCAGACAAAGAGAGATTCACAGGAGAATTGAACTACTGCAGTTGGAAAATACAAAGGAGGTCATTTCAGCTCCACACAGGTAAGATTCTGAACTGAGCTTACTGTACTTACTTCATACTAAATGTGTGAATCCTGTCAGACAATAACTGTCAAATGTGGTACCTCTTCAAATAGTATGTGTTTTATGTATATGTATTTTATATCATACAGTATAATGAATGAATGAACCAAACAACCAAATATATCAAATGCGTTTTCAGTTTCATACATATTATGTGGATTCATTGTTGCTTTAAAGCTTGAGTAGAGATAAAGTTTGCTGTTGTTTCCAACAGCCGTAAAAGCTCAAAGGCAGATGTTCTGGCCGCTTCAGGAGAAGACCACATCTGTGTGCCCAGCCAATCAGAGCTCAGTGTCATTCAACACTATCTCTCCACTCTGCCTCTTACTGCATCCCCACAGAGAAGCAACACTTCCACACACAGTGAGTACAGTTTGTCTCATTAAAATATGTACTCAGGACCTCTTGGTGGGGGTTAAATAAAGGTCAAATACATATTATCAGTGTTTTCTGTTTGCACTCGAGCATCTATATCAGAGCCGGAGACTCAGCAGCAGAGGGTTCATGGATGGGGAGAGAGAAAGAGCAGCAGAGATGAGGGCGACAACAAGAACAGTATGAATAGAATAATTTGAGCTCATATCAATACACTTTAATGCTGGATGAGTCTATGATGACCTTTATGTTTGTCGACAGACAAGAGGCAGAGAGCAGCCCTCGAGCTGCTGGAGTCAGAGAGAGTGTATGTGTCGCACTTGTCCTTGTTACTGAAGGCTAACATCTCCTTCAACGGATCAGAGGCACTCACCACTAAGGATAAACGGTAAGAACATAAACCACTCATATCAAGTCATGTTTACAGATGCCCTTTGACCTTTCTTCACCAAATCATTGAGTTAAGAATATTATAAATATTGTTTCAAGAGGCAACTAAATTAATGTTCCACTCAAACGTTTGTGTAAAATAAGTATTTGGCACATGTTTTCTGTTGGATACTTTCTTAGTAAAATTAGTAAAATGACAAAGCTTCGAGACCAATCCAAATAGTGCCCTTTATATTATTCATGGTTCTTTTATGATCTACAATTGGAACAATTAACATAGAAAAGACATTTTCATTAATAAATTAGAAGTGACCCTTGTTGTGACCATTTGTTAAATTGTAAATCTTACAGTCAGCAGGGAACAGGAAATAACTAAATGAAATCAGGACAGGCCTCTAACACCAGCAGGAGTTGGGGCACACTCATTAAAGGTTTCTAAATTGCTGCCTAATATAATCACACTTCAGCTGCAGATAAACACCAACACATTACTGGGTTAAATGTTTGCACCATTTTCAACCTGGTTCACTCATATTTAGTTTCACTAAATATCATTTTCTTTGTGCAGTTCATTTCCTAGCTCGCTGAGGTTTCTCATTCAGCAGCACCTGGAGCTCCTGCACACCTTACAGGAGCGAGTGCTCAAGTGTCAGTGGCAAGGCATCATGGGAGATGTCTTTATGAGGCTCACCAGCAAAGAGGTATGAGGTTTCATTCATCATTCGATCTGATCTGTCAGATAGCTCTCTCCAGTGTGTAGCCTGTGGTCACATGACTATGGCTATATATAGTAAATGAGAAACTCCCTGACTGTCATGGCACATGAATAAAAAGCTCCTGTAATGTAATCATTAATACACATGCTACTTTAAATTTGCAATTCTATGCATTTCTGTCAAAAGTGGAGTCGTCACAGTTGCTCATAGGACAGTTGGGAAAACAAGGGTTAATTTTATTAGAGCCAATGTGTGGATAAGTAGCTCTGGATGACCATGGGGAAATGCAGTAATAGGTCAAAATTACACTCTAGTCAAACTCAATTTGGGCTCAATGTCCAACCATTTCCCTGTTTTTGTTTGTTTGTAGAATGATTTCTTGGATTTCTACGTTTCGTACCTGAAGGAGCTGCCGGACTGTCTCACAGTCATCAGCATGTTGGTCTCAGGATCGATCAAATCTGCCTTACTAGAGGTAAATCATCACTACGCCATAAAAGCACTAACCTGCGTCGTATCGTAGCAAGTACAAGTACAAGTACAAGTACAAGTACAATGCAGGTTCATAAACAATGTGAAAATGTGAAACAATTTTCTTTTTTTAAATTGGGCTTTGTTAATGTATTTTAGAGTGACATACTGGGTGATGAGAACAAGCCCTCCCTCTTTGCACTGCTGCTACAGCCAGTGCAGAGGATCCCCGAATACCTCCTCCTTCTGCAGGTCAGTTTCATCGTAGTAGTAGTAGTAGTAGTAGTAGTAGTAGTAGTAGTAGTAGTAGTAGTAGTAGTAGTATGATTAGCTAAAATGTCTGTATTGAAGATACTGTATGTCGACCTGGTTTCTAGCTGACATTTCCACCATTCCCAATTACTGAATTAGCTTGGTTGCCATGGTTTCCAGTTGCATTCGGCAGTTAGAACAGCGAAAGGTGGGACAAATTCTTGTTACAGCTGCTTGATGTTGCATTAAAGGGCTGTTAATAATGTGAAAGAACAAAAACTGACCTCACATTAGAGCAGGCATACCCAAAGTGCGGCCCGGGGCCCAAATGCGGCCCTCAGACCAATTTTTGGTGGCCCAAAATCTTCTTGTTGAATTGGCACATGTCGTCAGAGAAGATGTTTTTCTGCAGGTTTAACAGGTTTTCTGCACAATTAAAGCCTCAAAAACTCAATTTTAATTGTGAGACAGGTCCCAGACTAACTAACGGTGTGGGGAGAAGGTTTAAACCTCTCTTTAAATCAACCCAGTTGAATTTTGGACTGCGCTGGCCACCAATCTGTGGCCCTCCATGCTGTACCCACTTCAATATGTGGCCCTCGATGAAAGGTAAGTTTTTGTGCTGTATATTCCTTTCCTTTTTCTTTCTCTTTTCAACTTGAAACCATGGCAAGCAAGCCAATTCAGAAACTGGGAATTGCTTGACGACAAAAACACACAAACTTCAACAAAATCTACATTTTTCACTTTAATATCTAAAAGTAGTAGCTTTATTCAATGACACTGGCGTAGATGAATATGGCAAAGTTCAACATACTGTATATTTAGTTTCTGTTTGGTTCTTATATAGGCCCCTGCCCTCCATCTGCAATTTAATTATGATTATGTAGACAAATTAGATCCACGCTTTTGCCCTTACTGATGTGGCTGTTGTTGCTGTAGGGGCTATTGCGGCAGACCGAGGCCGAACACCCCGACTACTTCTTGCTGCTCGTGTCCATCCAACAGTTCAGGTCGTTCACCGCTCAGTACCACCACCTGCTCCAGCACAACCAGGAACTACTTCTGCACAACCGCAAGGAAATGAAGAGGTCAGAATGATCATACAATCAGTAAACAATGTCTTTAAAATTCACTCATCATTTCCCACACATTTATAGGACCACTATGAAGCAGCTGCTGAAGACAGTGGAGAGTGGTATACAGGCGAACAGTATAGGCTCACCCTATCCAGCCAGCAGTGCCGCGCTGTCAGTATTATATGAAAACAATTACCAAAATGTATCCAATGTATTAGCTATTTTTTTTGTTATTTGGCAGGGAGCATGCCAAGCGTAACAAGCAGCGCCTCCTGGAGCAGATGCAGTCCCGCCGTTTCCCGGACTGGGATCGGGACCATGATGAGTCTCACTGTTATGAGCCGGAGTGGGCCTCGCAGCTGCCGTTCCTCAACAATGACATGGACTCAAGACACCACAAATCAGCAGGTCGGACTCACATCGTGTCATGTAAAATGGGTTTTAGTTTTGGAGAAGGGAGAACTATGATGATTTGAAGTGTTTATATTTGGAAATGACAGGTGTGCTCAAAAGTCTGTCAGGGTATGTAAACTTTGCAACTACTTTTCAACTATTTTTCAACTGTGTAGGTTCTCAATCGTACATGACTTCATTTGTACTCTGTAGTTGAAGTGTAGGACGTTTCACTCTTTATCCAAAGAACTTCGTCAGCAAATGAGCAGACTGACACACTTGTGGGTCTTTTAAGAAGAAACCAGTAGGAGGAGTTCACCTCTAAGTCCCATCTCTCATGGTCCTAAAGGTTGGAAAACATCTTGGCCTACTGTATTCGCACCGAATTCCTGCTCCCTATAGGCTTTGTTCTAAGGCTGTTCACACTTCTCTATGGTCCTGCCCTGGCCAGTGGTCCAGCTTCATTAGCAGATGGTTTCTCATTTGCTGGCGAAGTTCTTTGGATAAAGAGCACGTCCTACACTTCAACTACAGAGTACAGATGAAGAATTATTTTTCAACTACTTTTCAACTAGAGAAACTAGCCAAATGTCCCTGATCAAAAGTTGACATATTGTCAGCTGAAGTGAGTTTTTCTTTGCTCCTGAACAAATTCCTGGCAGTTGTTGAAGGTCATGTAAACGTTAGATCAGGGACATTTGAGTCGTTTTTGTTTCATTATGATTTCAAAAGAGTAAACTCAGTTCTTTGACAATAAATGGCTTCGCACAACCACTGACCATGAGTGGAAAATGTTTTGTGTTATTATCATTCATATTCTATGAAAAATGGCCAAAAGATTAAAAGGGTAGGTAAACTTTTGAGCACAACTGTAGTTGATCAGACAGCACACAGTGCACTGATAGCTTTCGATCACTGATATCTGATTGAAAGGCTGACTGTAATGGATGTGAGACGGTGTTCATGTAGTTTGTTATACTGCATCTCCTTGACACTGTTCAGGGTGTACTCCTCCAAGGCCCTAATGATTGTAAATATTAATTTGTCATAATTTATAACAAACCAATGAATGATCTTTTATGTATCCCATGTAGGCAGTGGGCTGACCCTCAGCAATGGCAAAGGAACAGTTTATTCTCCTGTGAACCAGTTAATCGACCTCTGGCTTTCAGGTCTGGGCAGTATCCCGGAGAGCGAGCTCCACGGTACCCCCCACAAGGGCACCCCCGGCTCAGCCATGGCCGACGCCCTGGGGGAGTTCCTGCTGCCCCCTGACCCGCCCGGCATGGAGAGCCTGTATGAGGAGGAGAGAAGTTCACTGCACGACGTGTCCATGTTTGACCGCTGCTCCTCTGCCTCCTCGGACTCCTCCATCGACATTGCATTCGTCAAGTGTCCCAAAGCCCCCTCCGCCTCTCACCACGCAGTGGCAGTGAATGTGCGGCCCCCACGTGAGCTATATGGCAACGGAGGGAGCCACGGAAACGGATACGGAAAACTTCTCAGCAGAGGCTGTGTGTCTCCAGATGAAGCCATCCTGATGCGCCGCAACCAACCACGCTCCCTGCAGGCCAGCCAGAGGAAGAGCAAAGTGAGTTCAAATGTCTTTCATCTATTCTAGTCCATATCTTTAACATGTTTAACACTCAATTTGGTAAATATTATTAATATTATTTTATACCTCTTTTTAGAGGTATATTTTCTCTGGATTGCCCACATTTTCATTAAAAATACTGTAAAATTATATTATCCACTTACACATACAGTTGTGGCCAAACGTTTACATACCCCTTTTTTCTTTTGGCAATTTTTCATGGTTAGTGGTTTGTGTGAAGCCATTTATTGTCAAAGAGCTGAGTTTACTCTTTTGAAATCATAATGAAACAGAAAGTCCTCAAATGTCCCTGATCTAACGTTTACATGACCTTCAACAACTGCCAGGAAAATTGTTCAGGAGCAAAGAAAAACTCACTTCAGCTGAAATACAGGACTCTCTGAAAAAAATTATGTTTGTTTCAAGATGCACAATATGTAAACTTTCAGGGTCATTTGGCTAGTTTCTTGTTGAAAAGTGTAAACAAACAGGTTTTTTGACAATAAATGGCTTCACGCAACCACTAACCATGAGTGAAATAAAGGTTTTCGTGTTATCATTCATATGTTATGAAATGCATAAGTTGACATTCTGTCAGGGTATGTAAAATTTTGGCCACAACTGTATTGAACAGATCAAATTTCATGTTATTGATATTTTAAAGCAAGTATTAGCTACATTTAGACTTAATATACAGTATAATCAGTGCTTATTTTGTAAATCCAGATTTTCAGGAACACTGTGTTCTGAGTGGATTTTATGGGGGAACAGCCCAAAATAATTGCATATTTAAAAGTTGTTGGAGTATTTTATTTCCCGGATCCAATAAAGCTCAAAATTCCGATTTCCCGGAATGCGTTCCCCCAAAAGCCGGATCAAATTAAGCACTGAGTATAATCTGAATCTCCATTGGGTGCAGAGAGCCAATTCTTACCAAAAATACCAAATTCTTATCTGTAAAGAACCAAAATATGGTATTGTATATTGTGAATGTGGGGAATTAATCAGATAAAACTGACTCCAGATTAGACCTGATCCAGAAGGGCAAAAGAGCTACATGTTTCTCTAAAAGCATAATAGCTTATAATGTGAAAATAACTGTTTTTAGTCCTTGAACGGCCTGCAACTGGAGAACACAGTAAGCTGTATGGACAACGGCCACCTGTCAGACAACCTTCAGAGGAGCGGCCTGGGCAGCCACGCTAAACTGGAACGCCAGGGCAGCAAAGGTAGCAGGGGCTGTCCCACCCCGTCCCGCAAGATCCAAAGCCCAATGGTGAATAAACTAGAGGCGGACAAACAGAGCGATGATATGCATGGGCTGCCCAACATTGTAAGTACATACAGGCACATAAGCTGCAGCCTCAATACAGAAAAGCATACTCTTCTCTTGTAATGCGTTCATCTTAACAGGACTCGGCTCTCCAGTCATGGGGCGAAGAGTTAAAGTGGAGAGGAGGAGATGAGGGCAATCACACTCCTTTTAGTGAGAGGAGTCGCAAACAGGACAAAGGAGGCTTCAGGAGCTCGTTCAAGAAACTGTTCAAGAAAAAGTAAGAAAAATATCAAAGCGATGAGAAAAATGGGGGGGGGGGCAACCGTTTTCCTCATTTTAAAGTTACACTGCGCAACATTTCACTCAATAATTACAATTAAATACAAGCATTTATTTGGTTACACATGTTAAAACACACCTCTCCTAAGATCTGATGTCTCCAGCTTGTCCCCATGGAGTTGTACAGTATGTGATTTAAATAGTTTAGGTCCTCATCCGAATCCATTCTTTGATGCGACAAAATCCTTTTCTATGCCTAGCCGAACGTCATTAGGAGCATGTTTTGTATCATCGGCAACAGTGTAATCCAAAATGTTACGCAGTGTACCCTTAAGAAGAAATTAATCGCCAATTGGTCTTGCAGAAACAGTGATGAGAAAAAAGAGAAGGGAGGAGACAAAAGCGCGGACAGTCAAAACGGTGAACACGAGAAGCCCACTAAACTGGTGCACCTCGAGATAACCCGCGGGACGGCTGTGTGACCATCACTCTGCTGCGTGAACGCTGACCATCTACAGGTGGTGCTGTACATTACCGCCAGCTGTGTTTTTGTAGAAATGCTCCAGATGTTCATGCTGTATATTCTATAAGCGTAAGTACAAGGATGATTTTGTTGTCGAGTTTTGTAGCGGGTTTCATTGGTAAGCAATAACGGAAAGCTACACTGCAAAGAAGTTATCCTGAAAGAAGTTGTTTTCTTGAAGAACCTGGATTTAGGTTTGTAAAATTCTTCACCGATGGAGCAAGTGCAGAGTTCATTTGCAAAAACAGATAAGTGCTATTGATAAAAATAAATCTATAGACCCTTTCGCTGCTTACATCATCAGTGACATCAGCTGGAGGCAGGAAGTGAGCAAGAGAAATAAGACTAAGCTAAAACTAGCCATTATTAGAGTAAAACTACAAGTAAAAAAATGTGGTCCTGTTGTGGCTTAAGGTGCAAGAACAAGAGGAACGACAATGGAGACGATAAAATAAAGTTTTATTTGATATTTACAACAACCGTTGTAATTTGTTTATCGTTACTATTGTGAACTGGGAACTCGTTTTCCCAGTTGGTTTGCATTCATGTCCTTTCTATGTCGGAAAGTGGGGATTTTGACTTCACCAGATAAAATTGGTCTTTTATAACTAATTAGCAACTATTTACATCTGGTGTTAGCGTCTCAAAAGCTAAACTTTGAATTGTTTATTTTATAAAACACCACATAAATTTGTCTTGCAAATATGTTACATTGAGGACAGTGAACAGTAAACTCGTGAAAGTAGCAGAGTATAACCCAAAAGCTCATATTTCACAATAAATTAAGTTTATTTCCGCGTCAGATGCAGAAGTCGGGAAGCTTCTTTTGACCCCAGTTTCCCAGTTGTTTTCCCACTGCAAAAAGTCATATCTTAGTAAGTTAAGTAATCTAGAAATTAGTTTTTCTGTTCCTGAAATAAGTACATTTATCCTTGGTTTGAGGAACTAATTTCAAGAATTTTTACACTAAAATTAAGAAAAACAGCCCCAACACACTCAAAATTAAACAAAAATAACTTGAAATAAGATTGTTATTAGTGTTTTTCCTAATTCAAGTGTAAAAAAACTTGCCCCATGGACAAGTATCTTGAAATTCATTTCTCAAACCAAGGATAAATGTGCTGATATCAAGAAAATTTTACTAATTGATGATTACTTAACTTAGTAAGACATGAGTTTTTTGCAGTGCCCCAGTTGAGCGAGCGTTCATGTGCATTTTCCCCAGTTCCCGAGGTCCACATGAACATATGACGACAGCTACAATGGAAATAGATAGGAATCTAGCTTTGCGCCTCCAGCTAAGCCCAAAATGTTTACAAACAATGAAAGGGTCTATTGTTCTGCTTCAGAAATATTAAGTCACTTGTTCAAATCAATTCAACTTTAGTTTTACTGGTGTCGCCTGTAGAACACGGTCATACAAATCTAATACAAGTTAGCAGAAAATTCAAAACAGAGGTATCTGCATTTGCAAATGAACTCTTCAAAGTATTTTTCACTTAAAATAAGAACAAAAAAACATTAATTGCACCTAAATTAAGATTAAGTATCTCATTGCACTTAAAAGTACATCAATAAATCTAATTTTACTTAAAAAGAATGAAGCCAGAAATGTTCAAATTTAGGTCAAATTTTCATAATCCCAGTCATTTTTTTTGCAGTGTACAAAGTTTATGCAAAGAAAGAACCATTTCATCAGTCATTTGGCTCCTGTTGCCATGCTGTGTCATAATCTGTATACACTCTTTCCAATAACTTGTGTATTATTTTTTGTGTATTGCTTTTCACGCACCAGAAACAGTATTATTATTATTATTAAAATATGACGAAACAAAAATCAGCAGGGTTCACTTCTGTCTTTTTAATGTGTTAACCGGTCATCTGTCATAAATCTGTTACACTTCTGAAACAAAATATAGGCAATTATACAGTATGTAAAACAAACCCATTTGTATCTTACACTATGTACATTCATTACGTGTGCATTGCTCTATGTGGAAACAATACTAAGTGAGAGGGAAAAGCAGAGGACACGGTAATTACAATTAACTTTGTACACACTCATTTCGTCCAATCATGTTTGCATGCAGCCTAAACCGTGGCTGTTTTTGTGTCGATACAGGTTTTTCTTAAACAGTGACTCCTTTATTCGCCACTTTTTGCACAACAAGTGATAAAATGGAAATAAAAATGACATTGATCCATTGGGACAAAAGAGAAATCGGTAAGTAAATAAGCTCGTCAGTTCTGAATTAGCGACGGACACAAACTTTCATGGACAACAACGTAGACAGTACATTTTGGCAAATTAAGAATAAAACAATGAATTTAGACTTTCAATGATTGTTACATAAATTATTACAGGAATGTTTGATGCAATACAATATTAGGACACATACAGGAACCGTCTTGTTTACTCGATGATTAAATCTTGATCAGTGTAAACAGATGTTCTGTGTATGAGTTGAAACACTAGTGTCGTGTCTGGGTGGGTAGTTCATGTTGTGGAGCTTGTGAATGCGTCCCACAGACTGGATAGTGTTCTCTAAAGCGACCCCTAGTGGTGCAGCTGGGATAGACCGGTCTGTAGCGCTGTGTAGACGCTACAGTGCAGAAGGCAGGGCCGGCCCAATGACTCACGGGGCCCTAAGCGGCATAATGTCACGGGGCCCTCACAATTTCAGTTTCATTCTGGACAAATATATATTCCAATAAATGAAACAAAATGAGTAAATCCCCCCCCACACCCTTCATCCTGACTGTGTGTAAAAGAATGTAGACTAGACTGCAAAAACAAATCTAGAAATTAGTAAATATTTTGTTAAAATTTGTATTTGCCCCTGATTTGAGTAACTCATTTCAAGAAATCTGCAAGTTACCTCATCGCACTCAATATTTCAAAGCATCAATTTACTTAATAAGAATGTTGTTGATGTGTTTTCCCAAAAAAAAAATCACCCCAATGGCAAATTTCTTGAAATTAGTTTCTCAAACCAAGGGAATATACTGTATGTATTAAGAAAATTTTAATTTTACATTTATTTTGCAGTGCACTAGTTATTTTGAGGAGATATTCAACATTTGAGGGACATTTGAGGGAAATTTACGAGGCACAAAACCGAGAAATTTGTATACTATTGGGGGCCCCCCAAGCACCTGCATGGTCTGCTTATTAGGCTGAGCCGGCCCTGGCAGAAGGTAAACGCATGCACAGTTGAATTACCATCAGAAATTTCAAATGAAGAATTGCAAATCACGATTTATAATTAAAACAACCAAAATATTGTACAATGGCGCACATGTTTGGGTAAACTCTCAATTGTCCAGGAGTTCTCTATTCTAATGTAGTCATCTGGACTGTTGGCTGCGATGGTAATATCCTCCAGTATAAGCCCACTAAATGGACAGAATAAGTGCATCTGATGTTGTACATGGTCACCTTTTCTACTATTTTAATGTGCATATCTCCACTCATTATAGATTATACTACAGGCTAAGGCAAAGACAGGGAACCTATCATTCTGTGACAATTGCATTTCCATAGTTGCTACCGAGAGTCTAGAGCAGGAACATCAAAGACCAGGTCTGTACATCATGCACGTTCAGGTGCTCCGTCTACTCGCTCTCACACACACACACACGCACGCACACGGCCATATATTAGACTGAATCACATTTGTATGTCAAATACCTTTTCCTTGTGCAAAATGTTTAACACCAGTGGTTCAAGAACACAAAAACAAACAAAGTAGAAGGATGTTTTCTGGTTAACATGGAACAAAACGAGACGAGAAACTTAAATACGAACAGCCATAACACGCAGGGTCGAGTTGACGCTGCCTCGGTGCACACAAAAGGAGGTTACCATGGTGACGCATGCAGAATGAGCGGCCAATCACAGCCAGCGTTTCCGCCGAGTTGTAATTCGAGCACAAGAGGCTTATAAGTGACGGGAGAAGACGAGGAGAAGACTGTAATCTCTACTACCCTGTCACGTGACGTCGCGACCAGGAAGTGTACTGTACTCCTCTGCTCCCTGGCTTTGTTTGTGCACGTGTGGCCTTTAACCGTGCGCGTGTCCGGTGTTGGGACAATAAGACACACTTTTCTACGCGACCAGTCTCTTAGCGTTTGTCAAAAATACTACATTTATATTTACAACAATTAAATAGAGGTCAATCAAGCACTTGTGTGGAGACAGTCGAAGAAGCTAGCAGAAGTGAACAAACCTTTTCTCTTTTTTATATGTATAAAAACAATAAAAACAGGAAAGCAATGGTGATTGTTAGATTATGGTACAATAAATAAAAGGTGTTTAAAAAGAGGAAAGAAGAAAGATGGACACAGAGAATGAAGAATGGTTACGTGTGCAACATGGCTTTTCCGTGAAGCTAGTGCTAGTCGCAGTAACATGTGCAGGAGTAGCAGAAGAGTAGTGTTGATGTTTAACCTCTTTCTGGGAGGGAGGATTCGGAAAGGGAGGGACTTCTTCCCAGCTCAGTTTGTCCGCTCAGCTTTTTACTGATCCCCACGGTTTGTTGCACATCAGCCCGATAACTAGAAATCCACATCCAGCGGTATTTATATTAGCAGATAATGTCGCAGCAGGAGAATACTGAGTAGTGTTTGCTGTAAGGAGGATGCTTTCCCCAGCAGCTCCCTCTCCCCAGGTTTAGTTCTTAGTGGTCGGGTGCGATGCGGCTTTAGGTGTCCATGTACAAGTGTGGGCCACTCCTCAGTAGCTGTTCTCGTGGCCGGCCAGGATGTAGAGGTTGCTGTGGGCCGTGGGGTTGTCCGTTGGTCTGCTCTCCAACACCACCACCCTGTAATAGAGATGTGATTTAAAAACGTAGCATTGACTGAGAGCGATAGCTTGATTGGCTCTAATTTCCAATGTTAGTTGTTGTATTTCAGCTCTGAAAACACCTGGAAATTTGTCATGGTTCACAATTCAACCAAACCCTGAAAGCACCTCATTTCTAAATAATTGGAGAATAAACACCTCTCAGATTATGATTAAGGAAACAAAGAGGGCCCAGGCACAGGTAGCCTGAGTAAATGGCAAATCAATGTGCAACTTGCAAGTCTCTGCAGGCTTAGATGTGGATGATTTGTGATTAGGAGCAGAGAATCAGAAGCCAAAATGATTTTGACCCACTGTTTATTATCATTTGGTGTTGCATACGCTCCAATTATTTCAACTACTTAGTCTTTGCCCCACACACGGCTGCTGACACCAACGCCAAGTAGACCTCAAGAGCCCCGAGAGAAAGAGGCAGAGTTTGGGGACAGCTACAGCCAGGAAACAGATACTGTACCTGGGCAGAGAGACACCTCTGTCCTCAGCATCTGGATCTCTACTGTCAGCACGTCTTCAGTGACAACAAAAAGGAGGTTAATGTGGTCTACAGAGTGAGCGCAGCTGTGGCCCTATGAGCAGGGCTTACCTGTCCGATCCCAGGAGTCTGAAGATCCGTGTGCTGTCGGAGATCTCCTGTGTGATCTAATATGTCGGGAAAGAAAAATGATTGCTCTTGTTAAGAATACAATTTAATAATAATGCAAGTTAAAAATACAATGATACAATTTCAAGCTGGGGTAGGTTCCCGTTTTCGAACTCTGATAACTGTGGTTAGTTTCGACTAACTTTTCTAGATCTCTTAATCCCTCCTGCAAATCTGAATTTTTCACGCACATTAACCGTAGAAATAAATTGCACGGATATAATTCTACTACAATCTTCTATGGCTCAATAAAAGTGCTATGTTTAGTTGAAGACAATGGTCTGTTTTTACAGTGTTTACAACAGACTCCACAATAACAAAAGTTGAGTACCCCAGCTTCAACAATACTACTTTTCCCAATGTATGTGTGCTTTTACCTCATTGGTCTTGAAACTTCGCCCTTGCATGCCGTGCCTCCAAAAGGCCAGAACACTATCTTGTAGACAAACTGCACGAGATAAAGCAAGAACATCGTCCTTCAATCTTCTACACATACTGTACGCTCCACAGAATATCCTTATCCTGTGCAAATACTGTACGGAAATTGGAATATGACTTATTACCTATCGCCTCTATTTGGAAGTTAAAGGTGAGTTCTGCTGACAATTTCCGGCTGGATTTTAACCGCCCTTGAAGATTCACTATTTTTATACATCCTGGGTAATAAAAAGCACAACATGATTAAAGAAGAAGTTATACGTGGAGGGGGCGCAGCTTTTAAATGTTTAAACTCACTGTCGAGGCAGACAAGGATGGTGTCCCTTTCTAATTGAGTGACATGGATTACACAGGACTGTGGTGTATCTGAATAGAAAAAGACAATCAGAGCAAGCCGTTTGTACAGGACATGTCCGCCCTTCCTCCTCCCGGCCGTACCACATTCTGTAAACCACGACGAGGTGGCGTTGGGGTTGACTGTGCCGAACTTGACCACCTGGTTCAGCTCGGTGCCTTTCGTGACCGCCACACAGATGAGAGGGTACGTGTGCTCCGGGACCACCAGCATCTCGAAGACTTCCAGCGGGCACGGCAATGGGAAGTCTATGTTCTACAATCACATCACATTCATCACTACTTTTACAGGCAGAGAGCAACTGTTTAGGACTAGTACACACACACATGATCTAACCACATTTGAGTTTCTAGGGCTGACCTTGATGAGCATGAACCTTTGCATAGACTCCACCCACTCCAACAGCATGACACTGGACTGGAAGGCTCCACAAAGGTATTTATGACCCGTGTATGGATTTCGCACTGCAGAGAGAAAGAGAGACAGACAGAGACAGAGATAGTGACACAGAGAGCGAGAGAGAGACAGAGACAGAGATAGAGACATAGACAGACAGACAGACACAGCGAAACACAGAGAGAAACAGAGAGAGAGAGAGAGAGACAGAGATAGAGACATAGACAGACAGACAGACACAGCGAAACACAGAGAGAAACAGAAAAAGACAGACAGATGGAGAGACAGAGGACGCCAGAGAGAGACAGAGAAAGACAGAGAGAGAGAGGGAGAGAGAGGGGGAGGGAGACAGAGAAAGACAGAGAGAGAGACAGAGAGAGAGACAGAGAAAGATAGAGAGACAGACAGAGAAAGACAGAGAGAGACAGAGAGAGACAGAGACAGAGAAAGACAGAGAGACAGAGAAAGACAGAGAGACAGAGAGAGACAGACAGAGAGAGAGACAGAGAGAGAGAGAGAGAGAGAGAGAGAGAGAGAGAGAGAGAGAGAGAGAGAGAGAGAGAGAGAGAGACAGAGAGAGACACAGAGAGAGACACAGAGAGAGAGAGAGAGAGACAGACAGACAGAGACAGAGAGACACACACAGAGACACAGAGAGACAGAGAGAGAAAGAGAGAGAGAGAGAGAGAGGGAGAGAGAGAGAGAGAGAGAGAGAGAGAGAGAGACAGAGAGAGACAGAGAGAGACAGACAGAGAGAAATATGTAACGAGAGAGAATACAATAAGAGAGAGAGAGATGTAAAGAGAGAGTGAAAGACGTAAAGCAGTGCTGCCCAAAGTGGGGCCCGGGGGCCAAATTCG
>OMNZ01110026.1:0-13910 GCA_900303255.1 Lesueurigobius sanzi
ATGTAAGGACCTTCCTATTCCTGTCTCTATAATATAATGTCCTTCCTATTGCTGTCTCTATAATATAAGGTCCTTCCTATTTATGTCTCTATAATATAATGTCCTTCCTATTCCTGTTTCCATAATATAAGGTCCTTCCTATTCCTGTCTCTATAATATAATGTCCTTCCTATTCATGTCTCTATAATATAAGGTCCTTCCTATTCCTGTCTCTATAATATAAGGTCCTTCCTATTCCTGTCTCTATAATATAAGGTCCTTCCTATTCATGTCTCTATAATATAATGTCCTTCCTATTCCTGTCTCTATAATATAAGGTCCTTCCTATTCATGTCTCTATAATATAATGTCCTTCCTATTCCTGTCTCTATAATATAATGTCCTTCCTATTCATGTCTCTATAATATAAGGGCCTTCCTATTCCCATCTATTTAATATAAGGTCCTTCCTATTCATGTCTCTATAATATGAAGTCCTTCCAATTTATGTCTCTATAATATAAGGTCCTTCCTATTTATGTCTCTATAATATAAGGTCCTTCCTATTCCTGTCTCTATAATATAAGGTCCTTCCTATTCCTGTCTCTATAATATAATGTCCTTCCTATTCCTGTCTCTATAATATAAGGTTGATTGCTCATAAAGTTCAGGGCAAGCATCTTTCTTCAGAAGTTCAGATTTTCAAACTTTTGCATCTGTCGCTTGGGAAGCTCTTGACGCCCCTTGACAAGCGTCATATATAACCACATATTTTGAATGTAAACCTGACGCCTTTGCCATCCAAGCAGCCTTTGGCGTGAACGCGGCATTAGCATACCCTTGTAATGTGCAACACAATGTTTGTGTAGAAGTCATATTGTCTTTAAAATAATTCCAATAAAACACATAATGATCCTGGCACACACATCTAGAGCATTAAACAATGTTGACGAAAGCACAGACGGTGGACAGACCAAACGAGAGACGAGCCTTATTTTGATCAAACATGTGATTTGTGCCGATTACCTCCAGGGTAAACACATTAGTACTGTTACATTCTGGCCCTGTGCATTCGTCTTCTAATTGCATCCCATTGATTTCCACTCGGACAAAATGCCACTAATCTCGAAGCCTGTTATTACAAGGGTTTTCCTAAAGGTTGGAAACTCTCAAATGATTCCATCAACAATCGACTTAAGAATGATCAAGAATGATTCATGACAACAATCAACGTTTGGATACCACTGTTAATTTTGATAATACCATTTAACTTTAGTCTTTAGTCCCACTGGGAGGAGGCCCCGGGGAAGACCTAGGACACGCTGGAAAGACAATCTTTAAGCTGGCCTGGGAACGCCTTGGGATCCCCCAGGAAGAGCTGGAGGAGGTGTGCGTTGATCAGGAAGTCTGGGCATCTCTGCTCAGACTGTTGCCTCTGTGACACGACTCCGGATAGAGCGGATGGAAATGGATGAATTTTAGTCTTGGTCTATTGATAAAAAATGTATTTTGTTTTAGTCAAGATTTAGTTGACAAAATACTGTGTTCATTTAGCCAACTAAATCTATTTTTGCAATAATATTCATATGTTTTGTTAAGCTTTACATACAGCAAAGGATAGATGGGAAAGTGTTGTCAGATTCAACTCAAGTAGAGTCGACATATGCATCACAGTAGCCTATTATCACTCTTTAAATTCATAATAATGCGCACAGTATTAAATCCTTCATTAACATGTTTACATGTGTAATCTGGTTAGACAGATCTGCCTCCTGTTGAAAAGTCTAATTAGTGAGATGTGTTGTTGTGAGTTATCTGACTGACATCCTAATGAGCAGAGGATTATCACACTGACAGAGATCGCCTCTGTTCTCTCCTGTCAGCTACATCCACTTTCCATTTCACTGGTCTCCTTCTTTTTTCCAACTTTTTTCAAGACTCTTCCCTGTTGTTGACAGTCCCTTATTCCCTGTTTATCAGTCATTCTCTGCCCCACTGCTATCGATTTCTACGGGGGCCACATGAGGACAAACTTTATTAACTCTGACAGGTGCAGGTATTTTATCGAAGCATCCTAAAACACAACTCAGAAATCACAGCATCGCCATAGCAAAACATCACTCAGAAGTAAGATATGGCTGTAACATAAATTATGATCATCAGCCTTGTATGCAACCTCATAATAAAAAACATGAACCTGCTGCATAAACCTCATAATAAAGAAAATATTATGGACCATGTGTTTGGACTATGTTTTATAGGCCTCTGCAGATCATAGCTGTTTGGAGCAGAGTCATTCCTAATTCCTAATAAACGAAACTAGTGTTAAAAAAGTAAAATGCTCTTGCCAAAATTCTAAAAGCAAACACAATTATAACTTTGCCATACTTTGAGAGAACGAATGAGTTGGGCTAAATATTTAGCAAAACAAAACTAGATAATTAACAACAACTGTTTCCAGCTGGAGACCCACTTCGATAATAAAAAACATGGCTTTCTTGTTTGGAAAGCATGTAACAAGCATCTAATACTATTTTACATTGCAACATGTATGCACCATTTGTACAAATGTAGTACAGTGGGGCCGAGAGGGGAAATTATTATAGAAAGATGGTGGTGGCCACTCTTAAAGAAATTCAGATTAGATTTAGTAAAAACAGCCGTGAAACACAGACCACTGGGTAGCACTTGAGAACAGGCCTCAAGCGGCCCACAACTTTTCACTTCTATGGAAGGTTCAAATGTATTACAGATTCAATACATCCTCTTCACTGTCTGGGCTTGCATTTTGATGTGAAGTAACATGAAATAGTTATATTTTTTTCTGAAGTCCCTCCCTTTATTGATCTCGGCAACTAATCAAAGTCTCACAGGATTACGTCTGAACCGAAGAGGCAAGTTTTCATGTTTACAGGGAACAAACCGGGCTCAGGTTCAATCAGGAAGAGGAGGGAGCTAGATTGTTTACTTTTTTAAGCTTACAGGTGGATCTCTGACTTAAGAGGGGACATAGGGGACATTATTAGCAGTAATTGTCCCAGTTTAACTGTGACATTTTATTAAGGAACGTGTGTCTTGAATGTCAAGTCACTTCAAGTCCAGATTTTCTATTCATTACAGTGGCCCCTCTTAACAACATTCCCCACAGCCTTTCACCAACATTGACCTTAAGAGCGATATAACCCTTTAGCACCATTTTTTCCATCCTCTCTCTCTCTCTCTCTCTCTCTCTCTCTCTCGTCTGATGATGTGCAGACTCTAGCATTCATCATCACCTCCTTAAGGTCATGTATTGAGCGAGCAGCTGCTGGAGTTGCTTATAAGGTGTGAACCAGCATAGCATATTAGCATGTTTGGTGTTGATCCTTCTTCACCTCCTGTCTGTTTTTGTCTAGTCTTCCAGCAAACTTTAAACAAGCTTGTGTGGTGGCTTGTGATAATAGAAACTGTCGATATCCTCCAGAAGTTGCAGGGTTTTTTTTTTCTATTTGATTTATTTCTTTAATGGTAGACAATTGATTTAAGGCATGTTCTGTGCTTATATTCAGTGTTTACCTGGCAAAAACAAGATCTTTTGTGGAGGTAATCGGGTTCAGCAGAGAGACTGATCAATATTTACTACACCACAATCACTGGAGGTATATGACTAATGCTATATGTACAGGAGCTAGGACAAAAGGAGCTTTTATTAGCACTTTTCAGATTGATCCTATTACTGTGGTATCCAAAGTTAAGTTACATTTTGTTCCGCATTATAGGACACATCTGTTACAAACCAATCTGCTGTTCTGTTTATTAGCCTTAATAAACCATCCTTCTGAAACACAAAGAACACAACATACTTGTTATATCTTAATCCTACTTTTTATTATATCCTTTGCTCTCACAGATAGCAAACTCATCTCTGCCCACAGGCTCAGGTGCTCAGCCAAATCTGGTCCACCGTTTCGACTTTTTTCACAGAAAAAACAGCTCGCAGCACTGGCTGGCATCCTTCCAAAAGAGGCCAGTGTGGTAGACTTATTTACAGCCACATCTCACTATCATGGCTCTTAATCCCCCCCCCCCAAAGGCCTAATTACAAACACAAACACAGTCAAATACCCCCCAGAAGTTGTTTAATAAGTAAAAAGTGTGTCCTCAGTGTTTGTTCTGAAGCTCACCCAATGTTTTATCCAATTATACACTAATGAGTATTTTTGTGTAGATGCGTTAAATCCCTACCTTTCACGCTGTGAGAGAAATTAGGTTTTTTTAAACGAGGTTTTTGTGTGTGTAGAAAAAGACTAAATGAAATACAAAGCTACATTGTAATCACTGAACAAATCAAGACACTTGTCGTATTCAAATGGAGTTTCAATGTTTTCTCCCACTTGGAGCAGCTCATTAGTGAAACACTTTACAAAGTTCATACAAGGCTTGATGACTGTTGAAATTGTGATTAACAACAAACAAATTAACAACATATTTCTGTTTAATCCTTTACGGCAGGGATCATGAATTAAAATGCACCAAGGTCCAATTTGGAAAAACAGAGCCAAGCAAAGGTCCAGAACCTACAGAGTCAAATACTACTAGTGATACTTTAATTAGGTTATTAATACTTTTTGTCTTAATATAATACAACTGTGTTTTGAAAAGAGTGAATTAATTTTAACCTGATATTTATTTTTATTGTAATAAAACACATTTAGGCTCTTAAAAAGCTCCTAATGCCTGTATACAGTATTACACCTGCTGCCAATGCAGATAGTGCAATGGGGAGTGAATAGGAGTCCTCGTTTAGACCTGGTTCAGTCCAGGTTTAGTCCTGGGTCAGACCTGGTTTAGTCCTGGTTCATTGTAAATAGCCTTCCTCTGCTTTGAAGGTTTTTAAGAACGACCTGGAAACAACGCTTTTTGTTTACATATATAATTAGATAATTAGCAGCCACTCGGTTTAAATCGCTAGCGGACCATAACTAAGTAATTTCTGGGTCGTCGAAAAGTGGCATGTGCATTTCCTTCTGGACAATCACAGCTCGCCTGGAAAGGGACAGGGAGAGGGGGAGAGTGAAACCGGTGCATGCAGTGTCTCAACTGAGGAAAGGATTTACTTGGTCGGGTCCAAAGGTCGGATACAAGGTCGATGTTAGCGACCCCGGTCCGCTAATCCGTGACCTCTGCTTTACTGTATTGCAAAATACATGTAGTCTTTAGAAGAAAGCCCTATAAATGGGTCAGCCTGCCCAACCTAACAAAAATCAACCTCGCGACCATAAAATAGACTTGCACTTATGTATTTATTCCAGACAGTGAATAAATTAACTTCACATAACGTCCACACATAAATATGGGAGAGTTTGAGAGAACAGAACGATACTGTATGTATAGGGGAAACGGTGGCTCAATGGTAGAGTGGGTCATCTCAGGAGGTTGAGGGTGCAGGCTCCCGCAGGTGCAGTCATGGTGTCCTTGGGCAAGACACTTCGCCTGGTTGGTTGGGTTGATGGCAGCAGAACCCTAAGGGCGGTAGCTTACCACCACCAAGAATGGAACGAATGAATAACGCACAAAATTGCAAAGCGACTTTGAGCGTCTGGGAAAGCGCTATATATTTTTAAATAATAATGATAATAATAATGGATTACACTTGTATTGTGCTTTTCAAGCCTGTTTACAACGTTTCTCAAAGCGCTACACTATAGACATTATTCATTCACGCTATACTCGGTGGTGATGGAAGCGAGGCCATTCTGTGCCTGACCACCACCAACCATTCACTAACTCTCATTCATCCTGATCTATTGTACATGTTTTTAGTGGAAGGGGCAGTGCTTAATTTGATCCGGCTTTTGGGGGAACGCATTCCGGGAAATCGGAATTTTGAGCTTTATTGGATCCGGGAAATAAAATACTCCAAAAACTTTTAAATATGCAATTATTTTGGGCTGTTCCCCCATAAAATCCACCCAGTACACAAGTGTTCCTGAAAATCTGGATTTACAAATTAAGCACTGGGTAGGGGAAACCGGAGTAGCCAGAGGAAACCTACGCAGACACAAGGAGAACATGTAAACTCCACACAGAAAGACCCTGTTTGGCTCGGGGATCCAACCCGGAACCTTGTTACTGTGAAGCACGAGCGCTAACCTCTGTGCCACCGTGGGACTAATAAGAAATAAAGATGTAAAATAACAACAAAATAATGTATCTATCGCTAACATGCCTCTGTGTTTCTTCACTTTGAAGCTCTGAGACACCTTTCTTCAAAGACTTGTAAACGTCCAATATGCAGATAAGCACACCTATATGTCACAGGGTACACCTTGAAATAATTATGGTAATGATTAATTATTTACACACAGTTCAGAGCAGATGAGGACGGTGTGTCATTGGCTCTGTCCCGTGGGCTATGGCAGGCTGACATACCCTGATCAAATCACTGCGAGTGCCAACCCGTGTGCCCACTACAACACAAAGTCATTTTCTCATACAAAGTTTATAAGCGAGCACTAATTATTATTTATTTAAAAATTCAGATGACTTTTATCTGCCCATCTGAAATTAGTGTCTCCGCTGACCAATTCATCCATCAGCATCACTGCTACCTGTCAGGGCGCCTCACTCATTTTGAGGGATTGACTTCTTCACACACACAGACGTTCATAAAGAAGTCATACCTATGCATAAATTCTGTGCATCGTGGACCAGAATACAAATGGTGACCTCGGATGCCTGTCGCCGGCTGATACATAAGAAATAGATGCCGCTTCCCACTGTCCTTTCCCAAAGCAGTCCCCGGCCAATAAACACTTCCACATGCAACTCACAAGTGGCATTTAAATCTAATGGTATGGGCTGTTCTAACTTCATTTCGATAACCGTATGTGCTTTAGATTCATCTCATCCGGTCCTCAAATAAGGCATGTTTTTGATGAGGAAAAGATTGATTCTGTCTGACATGTCTCCTTCAACGTTTTTGTAGTTTTGTATGGATTTTGTCCGGCGTTCTTGGCTGCTGTTTGAAGACATTTAGTACAGACCCAAATGGCAAATGCCTACAATACTTTAAATCAGTTTAGTTTGACTGCGCCCAAATCTAAAAATCCATTGCATTTTTTTTGCAGTTGTCCGTTTGGGTGCCGCGAAAGGTTAATCTTGTTGTATAGATATCAAATGGATCAGGATAGCTTTGCTCTAAAGAGAAATATGGATAACCAAATTACTCATGACATATCGACCGCTCGGCGTGTCTCTTTCCTTTGCGCGAGCTGGCATGGCTGTCTCATGGCCATAGATCCTCATTTGCTCTCATACTGCGCGTCCTGTTGTCTTTCCAAAACGCTCGGGAGGCCTGTACGGCAAATGGAATAGTTAGAGAAGACTGTGTCAAGCAGGGGGCAACCGGGAAACATTTTATAATCAGTACACTCTATTAGGGATTTGTAAAACATCAGTAAGTACTTCTGTGTATGGATTTTTCATTTGTTAATAATTTACAAGCACAAATATATTGTCTCAACAACAGCATCTTGTGTTTTGAGGTTTGCAGACTGTGTCAGAATGGTTGGTTTCATCTCGGGCTCCATCTCAGGGAATGTGTAGCAAGTAGAGACACTTGCTTTCTAAAGGGTGATTGCCTTGCTTCTGAAGAAATCGAGAAGTTGTTGCTCTAGTGTTTGAAGTTCCTCTGTCGGAGCATCTGGATCTTCCTTCTGCCAAGCTGCAGTCCTATGGCTGCGGTACTTTACGTCCAGACCAGTGATTACAACCTTCCTGTCCAGAGACCGTTGCTCCATATCATCATTGGAGGAGACACATCACACTAAATCGACTTTTTTGAGGTTTTAACCATGGTATAATGTTGTTCCCTCATCAAAAACAGACCTGGAGCAGTATTTCACTTCATTCACACAGTTTTCTATTACTCCTGTTTGTGTTGGCCCGTTCATGTTTACTTCTGCAGAGCTTTGTTTTCTACTTCCTGGTACAGTTACGTAATTGTTCAAACCCCCAAACTGTTCTGCACATTTTTAGTGCCAATAATCCAATCTTGGATCAGTTCTGAGCCGTTCTGTCTCATAGCATGGACACAGCAACAATGTTGTGCTACTCGCCACATTGTTAAATCAAAGCAAAAGTTTATTTTTACCATGTGATTCTCACTTTTGGCTGTAGGAGGCGAGCCAAATCCTTATCAGCCCCGGCACTAGTATTTATGAGCCTGATTTTTAAGATGTAATGTATTTGGATATGGCCACTTTAAGTTGGTTTCAACAAAATAAACAAAAGAAACAAAATTTCAACCTATATTACATTTTATTGCCAACAGTTTTAATACATACAATGATTTATTGAATCATATGGGAAAAAATATATATAGAAAACTTGCAATACATTTTTCCTACTTTTGTCAGTAATGTGCTGCAAAAGTTTCAAATAGAAATCTCCAAATTATTATTTTGTCACTATTTAATTTAATAATAAAGTGTCTCCCTATGAATTGTGTACTACGAAAGCTAATATAAAGTATAAGACCAGCCTGCTGTCGGGAACATATGGACGGGAGCAATGAAAAGGTTAACGCCCCCTTTTTGGTGAAACCTGAGGCCGTCCATTGAGATTAATGGGGAAACATCGACTGAGAAGATCTTCACATTTATGTCTGAAAAATGACATTCTATGAGTTTTACATATTTGTCTAATATAAAAGAGAAGCAAATCGATTTTTTGCTGTGAGATGACAGTTATCATTTTAAAGTGGGCTTAAGTTAGCAGCACGTTAGCATGTTCGGACTGCAATATGAACTATCATAGTGACTTAACTTAATAAAATCCAAGGTTGAAGTAGTCTGCCCATATAACTGTGAGTAATTTTGCAGCTTCTTATGTTTTGGACCTATGAACCTATTACAATAGACAGGAGCAACGAAAAGGTTAACGCCCCCTTTTCGGTGAGAGCAGAGGCCCCGTCCATTGAGATTAATGGGGAAACATCGACTGAGATCTTCACATTTACGTCTGAAAAGTAACAATTAATGCATTTTGTATATTTGTCTGATATAAGAGGTAAGCAAATCAAGAGATTTTTTTGCTGTAGAATATTCACAGAGCGGACAGTCGATGTTTTAAGGTGGGCTAAAGTTAGCAGGAAATGAGCATGTTCGGACTTCAATATAAAGTGTTTAACCGTTCATAGGTCAAAAACGAATCAATGTTGAGATATAAGAAGCTGCAAAATTACTCAAAGTTATATGGGCATTTGAATTTGATCTTGGGTTTGATCCAATTTGATAATATTAAGCCACAATGAACGGCTAAACACTTTATACTGAAGTCCGAACATGCTAACTTCCTGCTAACTTTAGCCCACTTTAAAACATCAACTCTCCGCTCTGTGAATCTTCTACAGCAAAAAAATCTCTTGATTTGCTTATCTCTTATATCAGACAAATATACAAAATGCATAAATTGTTACTTTTCAGACGTAAACGTGAAGATCTCAGTCGATGTTTCCCCATTAACCCCTTAAACCCCAGTGCCAAATTTGGGTCCTGTAGGGCATAAGAGGTTAACCCCTTAAATCCCAGCGTGCCAAATTTGGGTCCTGTAGGGTACAAGAGGTTAACCCCTTAAATCCCAGCGTGCCAAATTTGGGCCCTATAGGGTATAAGAGGTTAATCTCAATGGATGGGGCGTTAACCTTTTCGTTGCTCTGGTCTATGGGTAAACCTTCCCTGCTCAGTGCATCTTTCAGGCCCTGCCCCTGAAATTAGACCAATCAAAATTTAATCTTCCCCCTGACTCACTGTCAATAAATTCATGGAGGCAGCCGTAAAATAGAGCAGGTTATTAATGTTTGCTTAAATTTGACTGGCATCTGTTGCAGAAATATGAACGCAGAGAAGCAATAAATCTGGAGATGGATGGTCTCTTATATCGTATGCTAATGAGCCATCACTTACACAGTCATCCAACGACCACTCACTGTCAATCCCGCCTATGGTTTTTGTGTACCGTCATGCACGCTGTACACATTTGAATAGTGGAGTGGGATACTTAAACTGGTCAAAATATAAATAGATGACATCTGAAAAACAACCTGCAAAATTGGATTTGAAAAGTCCAACTTCCTTTTTATCTCTGTGACAGCCATCCAACTACACCCAGTGACAACACTCTATTTGCAGTTAAAATGTGTTCTCCACAAAAGCAATCTCTACCAGTTTAGACAAAGCAATTGTCAAGCCCTATCTGTTACCGGATGCTGATACCAAAAAAGCTGCCATGTTCAAAAGCAACATACGGTGACACATAGCAGTTTAGAAGATATAGTACATCTGGTGTTATTGTGTGGAGCCACGGCATAAAAACACAGGCGCAGGTTTGTAGAAGAACACAATGTGGTTTCCACCAGCTGCTGTTTGAAAGTGGCACCATCACACCTGCAGGTGAGAAGCAGAGTGACAGGTGAGAGAGATCTGTCACAGTCAGACTGAGGTGAGAGTGCAAAAAGAGCTGCATGCTGTTCACTGCCAATGTGGGAGCGTGCCGTGGCAAGTTTGCTCTGTCGGGGTTCAGGAGAGATATTGTGCTCTTTTTCTGGCATTGTGTCATCGTCTACTGCACACGTACAACATTACTTAACACTGTAATCGGTGCAAGAGGGTATACTGATCTAAAACAGCTTCAAAATAGAAACAATTCATTAATCTCCGGTCCAAAGCCCACGGAATGGACCTCCCCTAAAGCAAACGTCACCAAAACACAGCATCAAGAAAACAAACCAACAAACGATAAAACAAAAAGAAACAGTTGACATAAATGTACTACATGAAGAAACATTTGATGGTGAATAATGTGAATCTGTTGTGTTGTAATTTTAGGCAAAAATTCTTCAGTCTTCATCTGAAGTGTAGGACGTTTCGATCTTAGTCCAAAGATCGTCATCAGCTTAATAACAACTTGAGCACGCTGTGGGTCTCTAAAGCCACGAGTAAAGCAGAAGGAGGAGTTAACGCTAAGTTGGTGCTAAAAGTAGAAAAACATCTTAGCCTATTCATATTTAATATGGTTTTGTTACCTCTCTATTGTCTCACCCTAAGGCTAAGATGTTTTTCTACTTTTAGCACCAAGAGAGGAGGGACTTGGAGCTAACTTAGTTAACTCCTCCTTCTGGTATACTCTTAAGAGACCCACGAACGTGCTCAAGATTGAAACGTCCTACACGTCCTACAACTACAGAGTACAGATGAAGAGTGAAGAATTTTTGCCTACGATAGACAACTCCTGTACGACTGAGAACCTACACAAATGTTGTCATTTTAGTGTTTTTGTAAACAGCCGTCTCATCAGGCATTCACACGAGATACAGAGAATTCTTGACCCTTGTTTGGTCCAACTGTCTACTTCATCAACAGGCTGTCATTCTCTACTTTACTCTTTCTGCTGCCCCCTTACGTATTGTGATATTGTTCTCAATATAGTGCTAACTATTGTCTTCTGCAACCAAAGGTTTGAGAGAAATGTGCTTTACAGGCAGTAAAAGCTGAACTGAACCTGAAAATTAACTTTTCCAAATATTAAAAACATGCTTGATCTCTCACAGATGGAGAAGAAAATGCAAACCTCACAAAGCTGTTTTAGTGGTTCACGTTGACTGTATGACAACACCACATTTAGGGTGTTTTCCTCTGGTTTAAAACTGTCTGACCATGTAATTTCCTCTTTCAATCAATCTTCATTTCAGCCACAGCATGGTTCATAAAAAACATATGAAACCGACAACAACAAACAGTCACAAAGAGAAGAATATATCCAGTCCATGAATATATCCAGTCCATATGCACTTCCTCCAGTACCTGACACTGACACTGTTCTGATCAGGCCTCATTAAAACCAGGGCTGGCTATCGATTCGGATTTCCCAAATCGATTTGATTCGATTCACGATTCACTATGATTTTCGATTCAGTCAAGAATATCACACCAATTTGGATATGGTAGACATTCTCAGAAGAACTAATGCACTTATTACACTAATATATGCTTCTATAAACATAAAATACTCAAAACCTGACCTTCTATGTGCCATCTGTGTTTATTCTCCATTTTTTTTTATTTTTTTTTTTGCACCAAATGTTACCCCATAGATTTGCTCATTTTTGCATAAATGTAACTCCACACTTTTGTCCTCCATGTTCTATTTAATAAACAGAGGCAAAAAAAAAGTTTTTACCTAGTACCATTTTGAATCCCTGGGCGATTGTGTAAAGTGCAGAGTCAGCAGTTTTGTAAAACGCTATCTTAGACTTTTGGACACAAATTTTCAACGCAGCTTTACCCCGCCACCCAGAGGCCTAGAAGAACATGGCTGGGCTCATGTTAAAGCCTGAACCCTCCTCTTCCGCAAGTCTCTATGACATTTCGTCGGAGATATACAAAGTACATTGAAAAAATTAGATTGTAAACTCTCAGTACAAGCTGCTGCAGTCAGGGAGAAGGTTTAGGATTCCCCTCTGTAAAAACAACCGCTATATAAAAAAAACCTTTGTCCCACACTCCATCAAATGAATTAAGAATAACAACTGTGCACACGATGTTAGGCCTTGCCACTGTGGGTGTGTTGGTCTCTTCTTGGAATGTCCTTTACCGTATTGTGTTTATGTTTTGTACATGTGTTAGCAACCGACATCCCTCCAGGGCAAATTTCTCTCCCGGGAGACAAATCACAAAAACGAATCTGAATCATTTACGAAAAGCAGTATCTTAATTGCGCTGAGCAAGAGAAATTTCCCGCAGTTACACAAATAGACACGTTCTGTTTGCCCTAACAATAAAAGAGCTGTGCACGTATAAATGCGTCTAATCTGACTTTGTGGCCTGTTAGCGTAAGGGCCTGTTTCTCGCTAATGTGTGTGTGTGTGTGTGTGTGCGTGTGCTGACTCCGGTAAAGCAGCACGTGGCATCCCATCCTTCACACTGAAACCCCCCCCCCAGCACACAAACGCACACCCATGCACCTCTGCGTAAGCACCCACTGTCCAGATAATGAAGTTTAATGACGACAAAGCCAGGTTCAACGAGGGAGGAGGAGCAGGAGTGCAGGAGATAAGTACTGGACCAAGCTACGACATTATAGCGGCTGTCTGTGTGTGCAAAATAACAAGCTTTACAAAGTGCATCAGTCATGGGAGTAACAACACTGGACCGTGGAAACCGGGGGTAGCTGTTTTCCAGGTTACATGCAAAGGTCAGCCTCATATATAGCGTCATGTGTTGTCGTTATCACTGCACTACTGCTGTTACCTTTGTTGACATGAATTAATTGAGTTATTATAGCGCCATCCATCAAGTCATCCACCTTTTCCTCTACCTATGTATGTTATTTTATTTCTGCTTGTTTTTCTGAAATGGCACAACAGAAAGTAGCACGGGCCACAATAACTTTGTGTTTTGAGCAGAATTTTAAAAGGGCGGTAAAAGTCGAAAAAGGATATGAATACCTTCACAGCTGCAGGGACAGACCAGATCATCACCAACACATCAGATGTTTTATTTCATCTAAACTTGAGCGGCAGTGTTCAATGAGAAAAACACGGCAAAGATAGTAGGCAAAAAATCTTCAGTCTTCATCTGTACTCTGTAGTTGAAGTGTAGGACGTTTCGATCTTACTCCAAAGATCGTCATCAGCTACTGAAGGTCTGGAGCACGCTGTGGGTATATAAAGCTAGTGAACCAGCAGGAGGAGTCAGGAGGCTCATTTGCATGACAACGAGTGGGTTTCGCTCTGGCAGCAGGGCCATAGGCAGTATCAACGACTTAGAGAGTAGCTCAGGGAGACAATGGACCCTCGTTAAGTACTTTACCTTTAGCACTAAGAGAGGAGGGGCTTAGAGGCTGACTCCTCCTGCTGGTTCACTGGCTTTATAAACCCACAGCGTGCTCCAG
>OMNZ01110028.1:0-11782 GCA_900303255.1 Lesueurigobius sanzi
TCTCTCCCTCTTTCCTTCTTCTCTCTCTCCTTCCCCTCTCTCCTTCCTCTCTTTCCCCTCTCTTTCCTTCCTCTTTCCTTCCCCCCTCTCTCTCCTCTCTCTCTCTCTCTCTCTCTCTCTCCCTCTTCTCCTCTCTCTCTCTCCTTCCCCTCTTTGTCTCTTTCCTTCCTCTCTCTCTCTCTCTCTCTCACACTCTCTCTCCCTCTTTCCTTCTTCTCTCTCTAGTTCCCCTCTCTCTGTCTCTTTCCTTCCTCTCTCTCTTTCCCCTCTCTCTCTCTTTCCTTCTTCTCTCTCTCTCTCTCCTTCCCCACTCTCTGTCTCTTTCCTTCCTCTCTCTCTTTCCCCCCTCTCTCTCTCCCTCTTTCCTTCTCTCTCTCTCTCTCTCCTTCCCCTCTCTCTCTCCCTCTTTCCTTCTTCTCTCTCTCTCCTTCCCCTCTCTCTGTCTCTTTCCTTCCCCCCTCTCTCTCTCTCTCTCGGTCTCCTTCCCCTCTCTCTGTCTCTCTCTCTCCCTCTTTCCTTCTATCTCTCTCCTTCCCCTCTTTGTCTCTTTCCTTCCTCTCTCTCTCTCTCTCTCTCTCTCTCGCTCTCTCTCCCTCTTTCCTTCTCTCTCTCTCCTTCCCCTCTTTGTCTCTTTCCTTCCTCTCTCTCTTTCCCCTCTCTCTCTCTCCCTCTTTCCTTCTTCTCTCTCTCTCCTTCCCCTCTCTCTGTCTCTTTCCTTCCCCTCTCTCTCTCTCTCTCTCGGTCTCCGTCCCCTCTCTCTGTCTCTCTCCCTCTTTACTTCTCTCTTTTTCCTTCCCCAGGACCCAAATTTGGCACGCTGGGGTTTAAGAGGTTAAACTAGCACAAAATATGAAAATTGAAAATATTGACTTTTAAGGTTAAGGGTAAATTCGTTCTCTGCATTTGACCCATCCTTCGATGCCCCTGCGGCGACACGTCAGGAGCAGTGGGCAGCCGTGTGCACATAGCCCGGGGACCCATCTCCAGATCTTGAGCCAGGCTAATGGTCAGAATCACCTGCCGGAGTATTTTACCTATTGTGCATGTTTTGGGTTAACAGAGCACCCGGAGGAGACCCATCCAGACACAGGGAGAAACATGCAAACTCCACACAGAGAGGCTGCACGGGCCGGGATTCCAACCTGACCTTTCTGGTGTGAGACAAGAGAGCTAACTGCTCAGCTGTGCCACCTTTTCCATGCTTTCATACAAAAGGTTATTAGTGAAGAGAATCAGTAAAAACGTAAAAAGAAAAAAAAAGGTTTTGCCAGTAGTGTCATCCTTAATGGATGTTTGCACATGACCAATAAATACAAACATGACAGTGGTGTGCTGGGACCTCATTTTCTATTTTATAATTTGAAGCAGCTGTTTGAATACAACCTTTGAACCGGACAATGTTGGATTGCGTATGCATGATGACAGATTATGCCACACCCACAATCTTGGCCTGACACCTATTTTTTCCTTCACACAGACACTCCTGTCATGTTTGTCGCCAAATGATATCATCCTATTGTAAAAAAGAAAAACACAATGCAAGTACTTTCTGATCATTCAAATCTTTGGTGCAGTGGATATTGAACTGGAATAGTTTCTCAATTGGCACAAAAATATGTAGCTCTTCAGGCAATATTTCAGCGCACAGCCAATTCAATTTACCATTTACCTTCCTCATCCAAATGTGCTGTAGCTCTTTGGAAGTCCTTTCATGGCAACAAGCTCCCTCCTCATAATATTCAAGTCAGCGGCTTGAATTTAATCTATTGGACGCCCCCGTTCTTGAGTCCCTGCTCTCTGTTCACCATCATCTTCCGTTTCCCAGCCTTTATTGAACAAGGAGAGCTGTACATTTTTATGTTCTTGCCGATGATGAACAACAAAATGATGCTTCGCTAAAAGCCTTGACATCAACCCAAGTTCATGGATTTGTATGAGCCAAGATCATTTTCCCCTGCAGCAGACCTCAAGTGTCCACTCTTGTATCTTCCTTTTTGCTCATTTCCATGCTTCTTAATTCGTTCAGTCATTGTGTCTACATAATTAGTCCTGGATACACAATATGTCCTGGATCGGCTTCATTCAACAATTCACCATTTCTGTGGCTTCTTAGCTCACAAACAAGGATAGATGTGGCATGACTTTCAAATTTCGAATAGTGTGTGGCATAAAATCACAAATTGTTGTTTCGTACTTCAATAGCTTACACGGACAAACTGCTTTTTTAGGTTAGGTATGAAAAAATACAGGAAAGGCATGAAAGGCAAGTCCTAATTCATTCATTGAAGTCTGTGAAGGGATTGATTCAGTTTCAACCTCGAAATGTCAAGTGGCTTTGTGTTAAAGGAGGATCAAAATCTAAATTTAAAACAGTCCATTCATTTATAAATTTGTATCAACAAAATAGTAGCTCAAAAGATTAAAATCATATGTGGCTCAAAGATACATGTATTTTTTCACCTTTATGGAACAAGAAAAAGACGGGTGTAATATATACAGTGTGCAAGATTCTCTGTAAGCAAAAGAGGTTTTCAGTGTTCAGCGTCTTTGTAAATGCAGGAAGCAGAGTGAGGTCAGGGAAGGAAGAAAATTCATCTTCCTGATGTCCTGGTGGTGGATGAAGCTGTTCTTCAGTCGGCTGGATCTGGTCAGTGGATTTCTCAGTCTACGGGCCAGGTGAGACGGGTGGAGTATATGTCCTGAATGGAGGGAGGAGGGAGACCAATGTTCTTCTCAGCTGCTGTCACTCTACTCAGGAGGCTCCAAAAAGCTGGCCTAAAACGTGAAAATTCAAAAAAAAAAGTCTGCCGTGTCTCATAAAGCCTTCACAGCCCACAGGCTTTTAATGTGAAAGTTACTGGGGAGTAAAGCAGCATTAGGTGTAAGAAAACAAATGTTATGTTTGACTTCATGTGAGTTCCTCTATGAATATACATACAGTAGCTATAGTGAGTACCAAAGCTTCTTTCAGGACTGATGGCTTCACTCCAAGCTGAGAGCGAGATACTGTAATAATGTTTCCATCACTGCAGCCACTCACATGGAGTATGAGAGTCTGATAGAAGCCCCTAATCATGGCTCGATTCTGTCCACAAGAGTCGTTCTGTCCCAGACACGTCACTGGTCAATGATCTGGTGAAATGAGACTTGTAACAGTGATAGAAGAGTCTGTTGTTTGTAAAACTGGCTTTGAAGTGAGAACTTACTGTACACGGTGAAATAAGATAATGTAGGACTGTCATGCACATACAGAAGTAATCTCAAACAATAAAGCTTGCTCATTCACCTGAAAACTTTATTGATCAACATGGGAAATTGCGTTGTCATATTGGCTCAATACTTATATCAGCTCAATGCAGTCAGTCCAAAACTCAGCTGTGAGACTTCTGACCAGCATCACATTACACCTGTGTTGAAATCCCTGTTGTGCATCGTGTTCAATTTAGAATCTTGGTGCTAACCTTTGGCGCCCTACATGGTCAGGCTCCTTCCTACATTACTAATTTACATGAGCCCTACAGCTCGGCTCAGAGCCTGAAGTCGTCTGGGTGGAACTGATGGTTTAAAACTCGGGGAGACCGATCTTTCAAAGCTGTAGCACCCCGACTTTGGGACTTTCTGAACTCAGTTGCCTTCAAAGAGCACCTAAACACAATTCTTTGCACTGTACACATCAGCACTATACAAATGAAGTTTATTTACTCACTTACTTACTTTAGTTACTCCACTAATGTTTACAGAAGCAGAAACCGTCTGGTGCAGTAGATGAACAGGGTTGTCCATGGAGCAGTTTGACCAGGGTCCTCCCTCAGTGTCACAAAATGTCTCGTGTCACCTGTCCACCTTTATGGATCAACCAAAATCAGTTTATTAAAACTTGACGCAGCTGATAGCCATGGTACACAGGACAAACAGCATCATACTGGGAATAACAGGCAGCTTTTCATGATAAGACAGAAACTGATCAATATCTATCTCTAAACTATTTTGCCACGTGATTCATAAAAAAACAATTGCAGCACTATTATTATATTATATTATTATTATATTATATTATTTTAACACAATGTACTGGTACTGCCACTTCTGCTGCTGCAACTGCCTCTTACCTTTTTATTGTTGTCATGGACAGAACTGTTGAAATGTGACAAGAAATCGTGAGGGAGAGCGCTGAGGGACACAGAACATTTTTAGACCTGCTCAGCCAAAAGCACTGCAGAAATGGCAAAAGCAACATTTTAAGACGTTTAGGCCCTAATTAAATGTGAAAGGCCCAATGCATTAAAAATATAAACATAAGTCACACAATGATGCTTTATTTTCTTACAAAATTACAATGAATCTGAGCTGTCAAACCACAATCCATTTCTACTTTTATATCCACATGAAAACATTCTCCAGTCCACTACTTCATCCTCCTCTCTACTTCTCCTTGTTCCAGTAAGTGAACCTCACTTTCTCTAACAACAACTTGTGAATACATCTCACACCGGTCCTACTTTTTGTTTGTCTCCATACACCAGGGATGTATGGAGAGAGACCCAAATGTGCACCACGTTTTGTAGACCCTCGCAGCTCATGTTGAATGGCAAAAAATGCAAACGCCCACCTTGCTGTATATTGAATGGCATGTGAACTGACATAAAACAACACAAGTAAAACCTCTGTTATGCACCAGTTTAAATGATTTAGTGAATTTTTGCCTAATGTGACTTCTTCGTGATGAGACAAAACAGATTACTCATCGAGGCCCTATATTTACACAACATTAAACTTGAAAAAGAAAGGCGTCACACATTGTTTAATGCAATTTGTCTTATACAGCCTGCAATTCTTTCCTGTATATAGGTTTTTAATAACCCATTGCAACTGTTAGTTTGGAGAATAGCCACTTCACTTTATGTGAGTTTACTATCTCAATATTGTAAACAACATTAGGCTGTCGGCTAATTTGGTGATGTGCTGTGGGTGTCAATGTGTGAAATCCAAGCTAAATCATCTATAATGTAAAAAAGAAAAGTGCATATGAGTGTCTTGTGTGTGGTTTGCTCAGCTGTCGTCTGCGTTCTGGCCTGTACATGTGAAAAGCGTCATATGGATGTGTGGTGAGCCCTGGTCATTTATCACTTATCTGCGGGATCACCTCTGTCTGTTCTGTGCGAACACGCCTGACCTACAACATGTGACTGTACTTGCATGACGTTTATGACAAAGTTATCAATCATGCAGTCACGAAATGCAGTCGGCAGTGGACTCTTTTTGATGAAGAGGTTGTTGAGAATTTTGAGTGAATCTTTTTCCAGGGCCATGTGTTTTTAGTAAATCATACAGTAGTACATGAGTGTGGTGGTCTTCTGTCAGTCTGGTCCATGGCATCAAGCTTTAAGAAAGACCCCAAGCTTTTAAAGCACAATACAAGTCATTAGTAGTATTATTGTGGCAACACTGACAGTCCGGACTTGGATTTGATGGGAGAGGGGCAGGCGTGCTCAAAACGAGGAGTCTCCATCTTTGCTCCAGTTTCTGCAACTAGAAAGTCATTTGAACTAAGAGCCTATATTTGTATAATCTACAATGTGTTTTGATATGTCCAGAGGCTCGCAAAAAATCATAATAGTCATGAGATAGTTCTTTATTGATCTCACAATGGAGAAATTCACAGTCATCAGGATTTTCAAGACACAATTTGTTGATTTATGTCCTTCGATCTTCAGCTGCAGTGGATAATAACCAGCAGGTTCTTCCACAAAATGCTGAGTAGCTAACTCTGGGCTCCTGTTCTATATATCCAGGAGATACAGACAGGTATGACAGCTGCTCAGTTGCCAGGTAAAATAAACCTAAACAAACCTTGGGGAAAGACAGTGTTCTAGTTTCTTGCTTGCTTTCTTTTAATCATTTTATATAAAATATTTTAATATTTAGCAGAAACAGGTGACATTTTAACAAACCGTCCCATTTATGCCCCAAACACAATGGACATGTATCTGGTTCAATAAACCAATGAAACCAGTGTTTGGATGTTTGTGCAATGATCAAAGGCTCTTGGGGGAAATTGACCGTTCGTCATGTATTGTCTTTATTGGCGGGCCCACACACTGAACTTATCACTATCTTCCTGCAACTGCTTTGATGTGTCTGTTTTTCTCTCATTACATTGTGCTGCACGGTGCAGCTGTAAATTCAGGGTTACTTTCAAGTGTCACTCATTTATTTTCAACGATTTCAATACTTTTATTTTAATGATAATGTTTGTCCTGCAGTGATTCCAGTAACAAGTTATTTAGTAACAAGATATTCTAATGTGACAGTAACATGTACTCTAATGCATTACTTTTTCCAAACAGTAATCACATTAAAGTTACTTATCCAAGTCACTGTGAGCAGTAAAAAGATATCTCTCTTCTCGGGGAGTGACATAGCGTATGTGTCAAGTCACGTTTTCAGCATTAGGAAAACTAATGATACAATTGTTGTTGTTACTGTTGAAATGCACTCGGCCAAAACTTTTCTCATTTATATGTTGAGGTGGTGGAGGTATTGTCGGCAGCTGCTCAGTGTAAAGTAACTTGTAGGGAAGGGTATAGCGCTTTTCATAAGATGCTGATGGTTGTAAGCTACATTTGTAACCACAGTTTCCCCTGGGGCAGCGAGGCTGCTCACATCTGCGCCAACGGTCCCTCCGACCACCACCAACCCAACACATGGGCATTGGGAGAAATGTCTTGCCCCAGGACACAACGACAGCCTGCACCTGCAGCAGCCGGGACTCGAACTCGAAGATTTAATACGTTATCGGTTCCTACAAGGTGTAATCAGAAATCAGATTCAAGGTAACTGGTCCTGACTAACATTCTACGTTAATGTCCAACAAAGAAATCCTATTTTGTTTAGAACTCTTTAATAGTTTCATACAGCTTTGAGTTATAAGAACATTGTGTTGACCATGAATAAAAACAAAACAAAATTGTTCCTAATGTCTTTTTGAGCTATAGGGTTTAATGGAAGAATTTCAAACAACTCATGTCTGTGCTCTGACCGTGCCAGTAAAGAAACTAATGATGTTTAGATTCAGCCTATGTTTGGATTTATCCACATAACAAAGACTGATTTAACTGGTAATCCCAGAAACACAGCACAGTTCATGCCGGGCCGCAGTGTGTGAAGAACTCTGTTTGTCATTGTATATCAGGGTCTGAATGCTGCTGACCTACTTTTGTCTTATCACAACTAAGTCACCTATGAGGGAGATTAAAAGTGTGAGTGACTTTTAACATTGTACTCACTTTTATAGGAGCACAAGCCAGTGGACCGAAAATTACTCATTTTGATCATACAGAAGAGCAGTTTAGAAAATCAGCAATGAGACGGATATCGAATGGTCAAACCGTGAAACAATATGTCAATAATGGTAGATAATGCTTCGTCCTTGTAATGTAATAAGTTTGTGCTGCTGCATAAATGCCCTGGAGAAGTTTGTTTTCTTTTTTTCGGATTGCCTACTTTGTTTTTAATTTAGGCAGCATACATGTTGTCATGCTGTATATGGTCCCCATTTGCAGCTAAGCCCTGGCAATTACTTTGACTAACTTGCCTCATATTAGAACATATTAACACTTCATCTACACATCAACACAATTACAGGCATTTTGTATGCAGTCTTAATGCAAATATACAGTAGTTAGTCATTTAAAATAAAAGTTATTTGCTGCCTGATTTGAAATGTTTGTTTTAGCTTTAAAGATTTCAAAGAGTATTTTTCTCTTAAGCAGAGTACACCCTGGGCAGTTGTAGTCAAGATTATATTAACAAAAAAAAATCTAATTTTGTAGATTGTGTTCCACATGCTCAGAACAAAAATCTAAATTTGCTTCATCAAACTTATATATGGGGACATAGAAAGCCTTTTTGGAGCTGCCTGAGAGGTATCGCCCTATACACAATATCACAGTTGGAGATTGTCTTCTACTTCCTGAATCTTTGGCAACATCCTTTTGTAAATCATCAGACCAAATACTTTATGGAAGAAACCCGGCCTCGTCTCGAAGAAAGTTCTGTATTTCATCCATCCAAATGAGGCACTTTGAAAGTCGGATCACTGTGTCTAAGCTTTTTAATTGATTTCCTGTCTTCTATCACCAAAGTCTTCCACACTCTCTGCTTTATTTTGAGTACCCATCTCTTTGTTTCTTATAATCCTCCTTCTACTCCCCACCAGCCGCTTTCTCATTAGTCAAATGTATAGGCTTTTTGCTCTTGACCACGCAAATTTTCTCCCACTGCACCTTTCCCCCGCTCTCGGGGATGTTCAGCTGTCTTCTTGTCTGGCCTGTGTAGGTGATGGTGCACCAGTGAGATTTAATGAGCCTTAAAGGACAGCGGTTTTGACATGGGAGTTTTGTCCATCCTCCAACTTTAACCCTATGCATCCTGGATCTGTGTGGAAATCCATGAAAATAAGGAAGGGTTTTCACCTTGAGCTGGCTTGCTAACCATAAGTGACAGGCCCATCAAACGGCCAATCTATTCGGTGTCACAAGGAATCAATAAAATGATGAGTGAGGTGTGCGGCGTATGAAGCAGCTGTGATATAGTTGGAGGTTAAACATGCTGACATCAGTGTGACAGTCGGTGTGAGTGGAGATCACCATATTACAAAATACAGACCTCCTCCTTTGCAAAACAAAAGATGGAGATTGGTGTAAGTTGCTCGAGGCACAGATGGACTCAGGTCACAGGTGGACTGGGCATATTTATTTATTTACAAGAAGTTGTTAGCTTTAAAAAGCAATGGCATTTGTGCCTGCGGTAACTTCCTCCACTCCTTATCAGACAAGACAGCTGCTTATAACTATAGTTCTCAGCTGGTTCAGCATCGGGACCCACCATCACTGTAGGATGACATGGAAAATCAGAATTTAACCAGGTAAAATAGGGAATTTTCTGCATTTTTGGATTAAACATGAAGTAAACATATAAGGCTGAAATCATGAACTTTTAAACTGACTACTCTGCAAAAAGTAATCTAGACATAAGTTACATTTTCATCATCAAGACCAGTTACGTCGCCCAGAGGTGAGGACCCACCACCTGCAGGAGGAGCCATAGGGGACTGGTGCAGTGTGATCTGCCCGGATCACACTGCAAAGTATATTTTCCCTGACAATTATAATTAGATATTTAAGCTCAACTTACTTAAAATAGCATGTTTTTGAGTGCAAGAATACTTTATCTAATAAGTCTGTGGCATCTGATGGGATGACTTGAATTATTGTATTCTTGGTTGTGATTTTGATTTTAAGCTGCACTCAAAAACTCAGCATGTTGAATTAGGTTAAAAGACACCCTTGTTTAGAGGGACATTTCTTCTCATTAACTCTACAGAGAAAATGTGGTTGCACTGACACAAAAAAGCATTTCCACAACCCAATGTTTTGACTCTGTATCCAGCTCCACCCACTCAACACGTCTGGGCAAGTCCCACAAAGAAAAATTAGAACCATTAGGGACTATAACATGACGTTAAACAGAATGTGCACTTTATTTGAATAAAAGTCCAAATTACACTTCAGTTCATGTGTCACAGACCGACAGATGCAGGAGGAAACTTTCTTTTGTCCCGAGTCAAATATCAACGGTGTAGATCAATGCACATATCTTTTGAGTACAGGTTTGTCTTCAGTTTTACTGAGAAAATCAAGTGAACTAACATTAAATGAAGCAATTGGTTGAAGACAATTTCACTCAATGTCATTGAGAGTTGCCTTAATATTTCTCATTGGGTTAAGTCATTACTTTTTTAGAGTGTACTTCCACGGTCTAGAAAAATACTCGGATTTAGACCAAAAACACTTATTTTTAGTAATTTTAACTTGCCAAAATATATATATATTTTGTCTTTATACTTGTTCAGTTAATAAATATTGAAAATAAAGAGTTTCCAGGGAAATGCTCGCGGCCCACTGAGGGGTCCCGACCCACTGTTGAGAACCACTGAACTAGTGAAAGTGTTCTTCAAAAGTGAAATGAATCATAACCAAAAAGTATTTTTTTTCAAAAGACTGAAGATGGTCATCTCATTAAATCATTAGCATAATTGCCTAAATCATAGGAAGGAGGAAATTGCCAATCATACCCAAAGATGCAGCAGCCTTTGGGAGTTGATTGAAACGAAAATCTCAATCTGGCCTAAAAAGGACTTCAAAATGGTTCTACATTGCAAGAATATATATATTAATTAGTGGAAATTATTAGAATTATGTATTTGACCCTAATTTGTGTATGCTGTAGTTCTGACTTGCCAATGGAACAAGATTATTCCCCTTTCAAGTAAAATTAGTATTCAGTATTAGTATTAAAATATGCATTATGTCATTTGAATGTACAATAAGATACTTTTAATACAATGGTATAAGTGCAAAAATGGCACATAATTGAATTACTTCAAGAACATTTGACATATTTTTCGCTCTGTTTTTCCAATGTACCACTGTACAATTAAGGGCCACCAAAGGGAGGCCAGCGGACTATTGAAACATCACACTCACTGTCGTATAGTTGAGCCACTGTCACCAAGGTCACCACTAAAGTGATTCTCATTAGATTTATGATTATCTTTTGGTGGTCAGTGTCCATCTTGTTATGTCACATGTGGACGGTTTGTGTAATGCTATCCGTCTTTGATTTCAGAGCCAGTTATTGATCCAATGGAGGCTGGATTTTTTATTTTTCACATTTCCATTGGAATTGCAAAGAAATATGACAGTACCCCATGACACCATCTATAGGCTTAACAAACGTGTGTAAAGTATCAGTCATCCAATTAGTTAATCCAATGCCATAACTTCAACTGAATATTAGGTTTAAATGAGCAAACGCTTCACTCGCCATCCAAGGAGCATCCTCTAGGCTCAATATAATCTGTTTTTGTTTGGAATTATGAGATTGAGTCAAAGCAACATTATGTGCAGGTTTGGTATTGGGCCACTTGTAAAAGTCTGGGATACAGTGACATTAAGCTACTTTTCCTGTCAGAAAAGCCAATTAGATGCAGTGGCTACAAAGTTCAGTGATACGGGGAGAGCCAGAGCAGAACCATTGACAGACACATTCTCCTATGGGACCGAGGGATTCTGAAATACCACTGCACTGTCTGGGATCGTAATGAGATCGATTTTCTTTTTCATCAAGGGAATTTAGGGGCATGGCAACATCATTACTGAATTCTGTTTTAGTGAGAAAATGAAAAGCGAATAACCATTAACCAGACCAGTTTGCTCTCTTAACATATAACCTTTCACCTGGAAAACAATGACCTAATCTAATACAACAATGAGTGTAGTCATTGCACTGATTCAACATTTAGAACATATAGAACAATATGGGAAATTGGAACTTCAATGACAACATCTCCACTTTAGCTCCCACAGACTCCAAAGTTTGTTCTGAGGGATTTTTCAATATTCATAGTCTGATTTATAGAGTTTTGAACCCAAAATGACATAGCAAAATTAGAATTTTTTCACATTTACTAATAACTATAGCCTATTCAAAAACTAAACAATATATCAAAAACCCCTGGCTCTATGCATTATTTAGATTTCATCGCCAAAAATATAGGCAATTTTGGTCATTCATTTATGTTATAATTGTACATGGTCCCTTTTAAATAAAATAAAGTCAAGTAAATGACAGGGAGCCAGAAGTATTGTGCTGCAGCTCTGAGCCACTCACCCGACACCCCCCCCCCCCCCCCCCCCCCCCCCCCCCTCCACCAAACAAC
>OMNZ01110036.1:6993-19838 GCA_900303255.1 Lesueurigobius sanzi
ACCAAATGCCAAAAGAATCGTGCAAAAATGAAAAAAATAAAAAATAATAATAATAATAATAATAATAATAATAAAAAATAAAAATAAAATGCCAAAAGAATCGTGCAAAAAAAAATAAAATAAAAATAATAATAATAATAAAAAATAAAAACCCGAGCTTGTTTTGTTTAGATATTACATTTGTGTGATATATTACGTGTTTGTGACAGTTCATTTGTTTTTCCTCTTGTTGTCGGCGTGTGACGCCCTTTGAGATGACTCCTGTTGTGATATTGGGTGGTACAAAAACAAATTGATTGTTTGATATCTGTCAGCAGCCTGGGGACATGGGGGCACTCTAGCATAGCGGCTAGTATTCGTGCTTCATAGCTAGAAGGCCCTGGGTTCGATCCCGGGTCAGGGCGGGGCCTTTCTTTGTGGAGTTTTGCCTGTGTCTGTGTAGGTTTCCTCCGGGTGCTCCTGTTTCCCCTACCACTAAAAACATGTACAATAGTCCAGGATAAATGAGAGTGTCTTTGTGAGTGCCAATGTGGGACAACAAATGGAAATTAGCCCAGGGCTAGAATCCGGAGTGGTGTGTTTACATGCATGTGTCTCATGTGCACGCAATGTCCCAACTAAATAAACAAACATGGAAACTAGCATTTTTACTCAAATCTGGCATATTTTCACTGCACACGCGAGATGTTCATTAACATGCACTATCCATATTAAATTAGGGTGACCAGACTTTTCACATTGAAAACTGGGACAAAAATTATATTTTGTAGATGTTTTTTTCATAATTTTTGTCATGTTTTTCAGTCTTTTTTTAAATTTTTCATCATTCTTTTGTAATTCCTCTTACTTTTTTGTCATTTTTTCATAATTGTTCCTACATTTTTATTGCTTTGTTCTTACATTTTTTCGTCATTTGTCCCGTGTTTTCTTTTTTTTGTTGTAATTTTTCTTTCTGCATTTTTTTGTCACATTTTTTATCTTGGTCAAAAGTCATAAAGTATCAAGTAAATATGCGGCTTTGGACATGGCACTGGTGAAAAACTGGGACAACTGGGACAGAGGTTGTGTAAAACTGGGACAAATGAATGGTTTCAGATAAATTCACAGGGACATGGGACAGAGGGCTCAAAACTGGGACTTTCCCGGGTAAACTTGGACGCCTGGTCACCCTATATTACATACATAATAAATAAATGTCCAAGGACTTAATGATAGTCTGCAGCTACAGGAGCTGGGATTCAAAGATACCAACCTCTTGGTTAGCACATACCTTATCTTATCGCCTGTTGCACCTGATTCATTCTTAGAAACTGTTTATATTATCAGTTGAGCAACTGCTAAATGCATTTGTGTTGTGATCCTTTTGCCTAGAGACTAAAATCTGAACTGCACCAGCTGTGTGCACCACTTTAACACATTATCCCTTTTTACACATATGTAAACGCTTAGTAAATCAGGCCCTTTGTGTAATAATATTTTGCTGACTGCACTGAGGCATAATTAAGCCAGTCAGAGCCTTGTTACATTAATCTTCAGATAGACAGCCAGCTCAATGCATCATTACAGCTCTGTATTGTGCGTTGTATTCCTTGAACGCATGTGGCAGGAGCAGTATCCTGGCTAATGCAAGTGCCCAGTCTCATTCTCCTCACTGACAGTGGGGAGAGGGCTGGGGTCACAACCTCTGAAGCCATCACCATTGACTTCTCTGCACTCATCATGTGATCACGGCTATGCTAACCATGCTCTAATCACGTTAAGAGCCTGTTGCAGTGTTGAGAGGACCACTGCTCTCATCAGGGAGACTTTAAAGTGACAGCAGTCTCCTGTTATATTTGGAACAAATCTAGAATCAAAGTACTTACAGACAATGTCCATTCAATGGAACGGTCACTGAAATGAATAAGAGTTATAAAATGTGAACAGATTTTTTAAAGAAACCTCAATTAAGAGGAAGGGTTTATACCGGTTTATGGATTAGGTTTATGGATTATTGGGTGTTTCAGTCTATAAACCAATCTACCACTACTATACAGTGGTTTGGCCATCCCCAGAAGACAGAACCTAAAAGGAAAGAAAATTGGATGCAGGATACTAACCTTATGCTGCCTCTGTGTGGTATCAAAAGTGATGGAAAAGATTGCTTTCTGAGCTGAAAATTGCATATGAACAACTTATGTTATGTATGTAATTTTTATTGAAAAGCAGGGAAATAATTTCTCGGCAGGAAGTCAAGCAGCCTGTCCTCATCAGCTGCTGGTACCAGGGTGGCAGCTTGGGGGAGAAGCCCGAGGCTCACGGTCGCCATGAAACTCTAGCACTGTCATGGGCCGATGCCGCTGGAACAGGTCAGCTTCTCATGGAGTTGGCACACACAGGAGGAGATGTTGTAGCCTACTCGCCTCATGAAGGCTACAGAATGGTGAGTAATGCTTTGATAACGCTGCTGTTGTGAGTGAAATGTCTTACTGCTACTGGAGTGGTTGTGTTTGGAGATGGTGAAGCACCCTGCACAGCTGGCACTCACTGCTTCTTGCCATGCGTGTAGATGTTATTTGTGTGACAACAATAGTCAGGCAGCAGGCCTAATGCTTCCAGAGAGCATGAAGCTTTAATTTTGCATGTTACTTTATCATTGCAAACACATTGTGATGTAGTTCTGTTCTGATACCATCATCATCACTAATCATCATTGATAGAAACAGGCAGAATATGAGTTGTATGACGGTCGCAGCAGCTCAGTGGTCTCATTCAAGGCAGAGGCAGAGAATGACGAAAAACAAGCAACTTCAGAGTGAGACTGTGTTGCCTATAAATCCACATGTTTCATGCTGTGTCTCTGAGAAACCTGTCAGCAGCAGTGGGTGACATCAGTGCAGCACCCAAGCTCCCATCTCAGAACAGCACTGTTCCAAGAAACAAAATAATTCCCACTGCGATAGCTATACTAAATAGCACCAGATTTCACTGGTTTGGAATAACTCCTGGATGATTGAAAGCTAGCTAACACTAACATTAGTTTAAGATGAGAGCATCACAGTCACAATACCTTTTTTAATATTGTTTCACAGAGAAAAAGCAACTTCACAAAAAAGAATCCTACCATTAATCACTCTCTCATGTTAGCGTCCGTCTTTTACCCCTCACAGGTTTAGCACAAAGACCACTCCAGATTATAACATTACCTTATGGCAGGTTGCTCCGTTGGGAACCCCACACTCCTGTCTGTGAGATGTTAACCAGGCTGTTCCATGAGCTAACCTGTCAGACGCCCAGCTGGACATGCTCTCTCTCCCCATTCTCCTGTCCACTCCCAGTCCGCTCCATCGCACCGACACGTTCTGCTTCATTGGCCTTTTTGCACTTTTTAAACCTGATCTCCATCTGCTGTGCTGCTCCCCGTGCACCCACCTCTGCTCACACGGTCAGGTTCAGCCCTGGCTGCTCTGCCCTAGGTCATGTGTGCCTCTAGGTTTTTATTATCAAGTCTCAAAAGTGGAAAGTATAGTTATAGTATTTTTTTTTTTATATTCTTTTTGGTGCTGATTATGACATTTTTAACCAGTAAGGAACCACTGAGATTTCAGAAACTCTTTTTCTTTTTGCACCAGTTCTAGAATTCTAGTTCAGGTAAAGGGCAGGTGTCAATACAACTCTATGGGAGAGAAACAGGTTTTTTGAGAGATATATCCTTAAAGAATATTGTCAAATGTTATACTTGATCATTATTTGTTAGTGCTTGGATCCACAAACCTGCCATATCATTAAGTCCTTTCTAGTCACACATGTTTTTGAATATTGTCACCAGGGCTGGCCCAAGCCTTCACAGGGCCCTACGCAGAGTTTTGTCTTTGGGCCCTTAGAATGCTATTGGAGACATACAAATTAGATACAGCGGCCAAACTTGCTAGTAACCTTTATCTTGAATCTATTTTATTATGTATTTAATATGTGTGACTATTTCCATGACACCTGAATGTATCGTGTGGGGGATTAATAAAGTTTATCAAATTGAATCTCTCACTCATCACTCATTTTCAGGAGAGACAAGGGCAATATTTGAAGCACACAATATTTTTGGGCCCCCCTGGTGGTCTTGGAGCCCTAAGCAGCTGCATGGTCTGCTCATAGGCTTATAGGCCCTAGTCGGCCCTGATTGTCACTACTTTTGAACACCTTTATGAGAAATACTGGACTTTGTGACTTTCTGTCTTTTTCCATGTGGATTGGCCCAAGAATTACAGAGAAGTTAGCAATAAACTATTAACTATTAACTCTTACCATAGTTTCTATTAGTGCTGGGAATTTACGGGATTTTATTCATCAATGCCATCAATAATTTTGCCTATCAATTTGATTCCTTATCTATTCTCTTATTGATGCCTGAGAAACAAGACATCATATGTACAATTGTATATTTGTTTAATGGTTTTAAGTCATCCTATGTTCAAAATTCATTGAAAAATATTTAACAATAATGGATTGTAGAATATTACTATTATCCATATCTAAATGAATTAAATTGGCGCAGAGCAGCACAGGCTTTTTTTTTTTTTCTCTGGCGATGTTTATCTTTATGTAATTATCAGCAAAGATGGATAAAATTTACTCTCTGCACTTTGGATTGAGCAAGAGTCAGACACTTGTTCGAAGCTGATCGAAAACATGGCATTCTTGTAATTTAATGCTGTCAGTGGTGAGGTGGCCTGTTGCTTGCATTACCCCATGACATTTTCTCCTCGTTTTGTAAACTAAAGCCACACTTTAGACCACTTTTTGATGCATTGTCACAATCAACTCTGAGAACTACGTCATTACTCACACATACATTTAGCTCTGCGCTATCTATGGCGTCGGAAAAGGTGAAACAAGGGTGTTTTCTGAGCTGGAGCAGCGACGAGAGGGGTCGATAATGAAGTAGACATACAGTTCCGGTGCTTTGCTCAAACAGAATAGGTTCTCGATTCCCATCCCTAGTTACTATCATAGCATTTTCAGCTGCCCTCCACCTCTATGTTAAACTATAGGCTCTTTAGAATAATATTCTAAGTTCAGTGGTAGGGGAAAACCTAGGCACTCAAACTCTTCATAGAAATTAGGCATTTCCACACCTTTATCTGTTTGAAATGTTTCACAATTTTCCAAAATAAGTTCTAAACAACATTGTAGGCCAAGATTCTTGTCTAAACAACATCGAAACTCAATTTTGCACAATAATTATAGAATAAACATTTTCCTGTCACTACTTTTAAAGTAGTAGAAAGCTGCTGTGTTTTCCTTGCCCTTGCGCTGAGTGGTGGTGCAATAGATTATAGTTGAACAGACTGGTACGTCAGGCATGAGTGAGTCATTTGTCCCCGCAGACCATGAAAACATTAGGGCAAATGCTCATTTGTGGTGTCAGCCCAATCGTACAGTTGTTGTGCTTTTGGCGCTGGCATTATCTCTTTGCTCCAGAGCTGTGCAGATGCGCTGTCTTTCAGTAAGTAGTTGTCAGACAGAAGAAGGCCCCTTCAGGAAACCGAAACAAAGAGTGATTATTTTTTTTTATAGCAGAAGAACACAGTACAGAATGAGTGGAATTGTGATATGTAATTGCTTGTAAGCAAAGATTCTTCAGGACAGTTTAAAAGTGACCAAAACAATAATAGATCAATATTTAGGTAAACGTACAGGTTTTTTGAATATAAGTATATATCACACTAACTAGAAAGTTGCAACACAAAAAGGCAAAAAGGTCCTTGCAGATTTTTTGAAGCCAGACAAACCTTGATCAAATTCAATTTTAACAACTTTAGGTTAACCTTCCTCCAGTTTAGGGTCAGCACCGACCCGTTTTTAGGTTTAGCATGCATAAAAGTACTACATAAATTTGTTTATTGCATCAAGACTTTTTGACTTTGTCAGGAACCTCTATTTAAACAAAAAAAAAAAAATACAGTATATTGTTTTACTAAATTATAAAATGCTCTGGTGAAAATGATGACCTTTGTGTTGTTAGGGTCAGTTTCAACCGAGTTAAAATATAAGATTATAAAACAATAATAAATGCCAAAACTGAAATCATGAAGACACAATCAACCAGCAGCCTACAGCCAGCTCTTCCTCCAAACACTTGAGCCTCAGTTTGGGGCTTTTCTCTTTGCCCATAATCTTCCTGGACTACAACAAAAACAAAGGAGGAGCGGACAATCTAGACAAGCTGACCTACACTTGCCAGTGAAAGACCAGGAGACGGCCAATGGTTGTGTTTTACAACAGATCCTCAATGTGTCTGTGTACAATGCATCTACATGCAATCTTTCCATGGATAAGGGAGCCTAACAAGGTAACCAAGAGGTAAGAAACAAATTGGATGATAAATAATTGTTTCTAGGGTATAAGAGATTGTAACAGAAGAAGGTTAAGATAAGCTTCAACAACAGGATAAGCTTTTGAAATGTATCATCATTGCTTTCTCCCAATTATATTACCTTCTATGTGTAAGCATATCCTTTAGTATTCCCTAATGTGATCCATTTAGTCTTGCCCAATTCTCAAAGCATCCTGTTTTTTTTGTTTTGTTTTTTGGGAGCCCGTGGTGATATCAAGACCAAAGCTCTTTTGAAAATTACTCCTCTTTCCCTCCTTCTGAGGCCCATTTTTCCACCATTATGCTGACAGATTTACTCCTGTGACTTAATTCACTCACTGGGAAAGGCCAATAAGATATATTCCAGCCGTGGGACAAAGGTCTGCATCATTCTTCCACACGAGCCTGGCCCAAACAATTATACAAATGACCTTTGAACGCACTCCCTTATTTACTTCATTAGGTTAAGTGCTTCCTCTGAGCTGTGCGCCCAATAATCTGCGCTTGCTCCTGAATGAATTCCTACTACAAAGCGATTCATTTACAGACATGAAGAAAGTGAAAAAGAAGGTTACATTTCTTCTGTGTAGGAGTTAGTTATGTCTTTACAAATATGAGATGTGGAAATTATATACAAATGTACTCCATATGAGCAAAAGGTAAAATGACGACGCCCTAAAATGAGGAAATGGCTAAATATTTTATTGTTCTTCATCGTTTTCCGCAACTTAAGACATTAATCAGTTTAAGTAACGAGAGATCATCAAAAGTTTAGTAAAAGTCACTGATAATTCTACTGGAGTATGGAGCAAAGTACAGAACAAATTCTCCGAAGTCTGGTGTAATCTCAGCGGCTGCAGCTTTTACCCTTCTTGTTATTGTGCAGCTCTACAGAAGGAGAAGGGAGAGCAGCGTTTTGGGCAGAGTGCTTAGGAGTGAATACAGACTGTCACTGCCGAGAGAGCGAGAGGGAGCGGAATGAGAGAAAACAGGTACATCTCCCCGAGGTCTATAATCCTGAGATTACTGTTTGCTCTAGGGCCTGTATGACTGCACCGGGGGCAGACGGCGCTTCACTTCTAATCTGGCCAGGCCCAGCTGTTCCAGGATTGATTTGAAGAATCTGAATCAATTACTGGGCTGTCCAAGGTCTCATTGCCTCCGAGATCTCCTCACACATGCAGAGAGAGGCCAGGGGTCCACGCGCACAGGTGAAAACATGCACGCGCCATCATCCTTGTGCAGAGAGCCCTTCTCAGAGGTTAATTAGAAAACCTCTGGCCTGATCCAGACCCCGGTGTACATGTGCCGCCATTCTCAATTATTACTGTTATGAGCCCATTACCAGCAGACAAATGAGCCTTGATCTTTTACTCCACTAATATGTCTCTGTTCACCTTCAGATTTTCAATCAAACATGCAGTGTCTAAACAAGTGGCTATCATGCATAATTCACCTTCACCCCTAAGTGTGGTCAATTTGCTGGTGCAATATCCATTCAAAGAGCGTAGCAGACCCGTGCAGCTTTTCTGCAGCTCCATGGAAATGATCAGTGTTGTGCAGCCGTTAGTCTTGTGGTTAAGGCAGAACAGGGCCAAACCAGGGCATAGGTGAGGTGCTATCTGCTTAACCTCTCTCGGCCTTTTTCTCCAAATATCATTTATTTATATCATAGGTGTACATGGCTAATCTTTGTGTCCAAACATTTGGTAGAGCTTAGTGATGATGGAGAATTATGTTGTTGACATAAAATGAAGTTGCAATGGGTTGTTCTAAGTTCCACCTGAAAAAAAACACCAGTCGACTGAGGAACAGTTTCGTACACAGGGCCATCGGGAAGCTGAACTCCCTCCCCTCTTTCCCCTCCCCCCGCTCCACAATCAAGGATGAGAGAAACATAATTTCGAACCATTCACATGGTTTGACAAATAAAGAATCTTGAATCTTGAAAAACACATGATCTACTTCCTAAAGTCCACATGTTGGCATCATGTAATAATGTAAGGCAAATGCTTGAACATGGCTCTTGTGCACGTTCTCCAACTCATACCACATCATCATTCCCGCCTCATCAGCCCTCTCTCTAAGACACATGTTTTTAATAAATTATGCATGTGAGAATGGAATGGGAAGGTTTCTGTGTGGACGAGGGAAACCTAGAGCGTGAATCTCGACCAAGTCTCTTCAATTGTGCTTATTATTTATTCATTTATTTTTTTATTGAGTCAAGGAAAGCCACAGAATGTATTACTATGAAAGCGCAAGAGAGGAAATTGAGTCGTTTGGTGTGCAGGGGACTTTAAAGATTAACCTGCTTCATCCCTCAACAGTAATTATTATCTGTGTAAAGCAGAGCTGGACCGGGAGAAAGGCATGGGAAGGGTTAAGGCTAGGTTTCTTCCATTTCTGCAAGTCGGACAGTGTTTGTAGTTGCTTGGAAATGCAATATGCAGCTGGAAAATAATTGCAGTTTATTGCCAATTAAAGTAATGAGTTCTACAATAGCCTGAAGTGCGGCGGCGGAGAGGCGGCATAAAGCTCACTGTGAGACTGTAATGTACAAGAATCTGCGGGAAGAATGAATGATGTTTGAAGTGTTTGAGACTAAGAACATTGTAAAAGTTTGTTAAGTCCATGACTCTTGCCGTGTGGTGATTTTCTACCTTCTAGCGCACATAATGCCTAGTTCACACGGCAGGATCATTAGGCCGATTTAGCCCCGATTCCCCTTCCGACAATCGTAAGGACGCTCCCAGATATTCCTGCCGTGTGTGGTGAGTTACGACTGCCCACGCCTGTTCGGAAGGACGTTGCAACCGTTCCGACCACAAATCGGGGATATTCAACGTGTTGGATTATTTTGGCCCAATTTCCCTTCGTGTGTGGTGTGTCTCAAGCGTGCAGCCTGTTAACTGTGGCGTGTAGCCAATCAGAACCCAGAAACATCCTATAACAACATAAACATGGGGTCTAATAATATAATCGATAATCGCGTGGTGAGCTTTAATCGTCAAGCCACCAGTCCAATCCATCTGCAGAAAACTAGCAATTGCCAGTCTAGTCCAGTAGATGGCGGTGCATGCTCAGTTGTTTCCAGTTAACATACATGGTTGATTCCATATCGTCCAATTAATCAATCCAGCTTCGTAAGTACGACTGCTGATGGTGGAAAAATGACCTGCCACTAAGCAACATGAGCTTTTCGTTAGGATTTTACTCCAATGGAAAAGGTAGGCCAGATATGCTTTTCTAACAATTGTTAGTACACTTAATGTAACGCTAAGCTAACGCTAGCTGCTGTTGTTGCAATCTTGCGTTGTTTCTTTACACTTTCACTTTTCTGCGATCTCTGCACATGTTTTTGTGTTGTCCCTGGCCATGTGAGAGCTGTGTGGTGCCCTGTAGCTGCTGTGTGGGAAGGGAAGTGCCCATTTCTGCTTCTGTACTAGAAAGTTAGCAGTTAGCACGCAGGTATAGCATTACAACAGGATCGGCCCGTGCCCCGCAATCTGTATAAATACCTATTACTACTATAGTTGAGGCCATATTTATTTGTTTTTATTTATTGTTTACTTAAAAATCAAATAGCGTACTTCACAGTTACTAAAAATAGACCGTGACGTCACATCGCAATGCATTCTGGGAAGTCTCCTCAGACAAACAAGCGCGCATTTTGCATGCGGTGCCTATGGGTCTGAGTCGTTCCGATAGTCACAAAGTTGTAGTTTTGTCTCTTAAAGATGTTCCAACACGAAGGAACCAAGCACTGCTGTTGGGGCTGTGCAGTCGGACTCTAGATACCCAGATCGGATGTCGGAGGGGACATTTTTTATCACTTTTCCAAAGCCGGTTGAGGAAAAGGCTGCAGAACAGACTGGCATGCTGGCCCTTTAAGAGGCGGAGCCTAGCCCACAGCAGAGGCAGCAACATGTTTGAGGACAGGGAAGAGACGACACACTACGGAGCCTGCTTGATGGAGAAAAAATGCACACACTTTGGCCAAGCATTAAAGAACAACGAAGTACCTTGACTCCTCATTTCATTGGAGTTCTAACCCGGCTCTCAACAGTGTTTTGACTTATCCAACTAACAATAAACAGTTCCTCATTTTCACCAGGTATAATCTGCGACAAATATGGCACCGCTGGTGTTTGTTCGTCTGACTGTGTGACGTCAATTGTAAAGTGGGCTATTGAAAATCAAAATCGTTCAATATGGTGCAGAAAATCACAATTTTTTTTTGCATAATTAATCTGTGTAGTACGTAACCACATTTCTATGAGAGAAAACAACTCATAATGTAGCAACTCGCAAGTCCAGTCCATGCTTGCACTGTCTCCTCTCCTTTGACCAGCGCCTTTTCCTTCTATATACTTATTTTCTGTTAAAAACAAACTACAAACTATCGCCGCTGCATCTTCTTCGTCCCTCATCTTTGTTCTCTCTGAAGTCACGTTTGAGGTTTTTCAAGATTTCCCGCTGACATGGGAAATGTTGGTGAGTTAAATTGGTTTGTGTGTGATGTGTTGATTTTGGGACCAAAACTGATAGCCACGATTTTTTATCGCCATGCGCGGCCTCTCGCGTTTTTAAATCTTGCATCTTGAAGCAATTTACCTCAAGAAACTATTCAGCTTATTCAGGATCTATTCAGCTGATGATATTGATTTAACGTGGCTGTTTAAGTTCAGGTCTGAGTCCATGATTACCCCTAGATTTCTAACCTGATTTTTAGGTTTTAGAGAGAGAGACTCGAGATGACTGATTACACTTTCTCTTTGAGCTGACGTTGGTATTGATGTAACATTTCCAACAAACTGCTGTGTAAAGCTATTGAGCGGCTTTGGTCCTTAAGAGTTCCTCACAGCAAATTAGCCAAATATATATATACAAAAAGGTGATAATAATTAGTGATAATATCGCAAACATAGGTCACTTATTCATGTCATCCTTCCACTCTTGTACTGTTTGTTCACCTTTTATTTTCTTCGCTCGCCTCCACAGACAAATGTTCCTGAAATGACTATACAGTATATTGTAAAGACTACGTTTTGACTACATTTTTTTTTTGTCTCATCATAACCACACAGTATGGACCATGTGCCATTCTTGTACTGTACAGCAGTAATAAACTTGCAATCCGAGTAAGTAGTCGAGTGTTGCTGCACCCTCAACATCTCCCTCCATCATTCCTAAGTCTCCCCTTGTTGAATCGGCTTTTGTTCTTGCCTTTGGCTCGGTTGCTACACAGGTCATCATTGAACCTTCAGCCCTTGATCTTCCTCTGGTCTGAGGAGGCTGAACTGATCTCCACAGGTGCTTACATTTGAGACAGGATCCTCCCCAGGTCAGGCCCGCAGTCTCACCCCGAGTGCGCCCTCATTAATAATGCACTGCGCCTGTGCTCGGAGCTGCCAGCCTCGCGTGTAGACAGAGAGCAGGAGGTACCCCGCTGCTTGTCAACCGTCACTGGGTATTTTTAGTGCCGCCTTGTAAAGACACTTGTACTCTGCCTTTTTAAGACAGAGGTGACTCATACAAAGCCATCAAGACGACAGAGCGGAAAGATGGTCGGCTAAAGATTGTAGGAGCAGAGTGATTTTTTTTTTTTGATTTTTTTTCAGAACATAGCACAACATGGAGGAGGAAGATATTGATTCATTCAGTCAAGCTACAAACTAAGAATCATAGTTGCAACATGCTACATTAGCTCAGTGTATGTTTCGGCGCTTGTACATTAGGTTATGTATATTGCATCACTCTGGGGACAAGTATAAGGCGTGCAAACAGCTTTAATCATCACAGAATATACAATAAATGCAAGACAGTATGTTCCATATATTTCCATATATGGAGCTATTATTTGTGCGCAAATCGATTTGTAATGAGAAATATGTGGACGTGTGTTTGTGCATATTGAATTCTATGTGTTTGTAGAAAGATATATTGTCTAAGCGTTATGTAGAAAGCCATGTTTAAATTGTAAAACTTACTCGTAGGCAAAGCTTCTTCAGTCTTCAACTGTACTCTGTAGTTGAAGTGTAGGACGTTTCGATCTTAGTCCAACGATCGTCATCAGCTTAATAACGACTTGAGCATGCTTGTGGGTCTCTTAAGAGTAAACCAGAAGGAGCTAACCTCTAAGTCCCTCCTCTCTTGGCACTAAAGGTAGGAAAACATCTTAGCCTATGCATACTTAATATGGCTCGTTACCTCTGTATTGTCTCACCCTGGGCTAAGTTCTAAGGTTCTAAGGTTAGAACTTAGCCCAGGGTGAGACTACAGAGTACAGATGAAGACTGACAAATCTTTGCCTACGATGGACAACTCCTGTATGACTCAGAACCTACACAGATGCAAAACTTACTTAATAATATTGAGGTTATTATGCCATAAGACATCAGACTTTAAAGGCTATGTAATATATTCATAGTATGTCTCAGTGGTGGTCCGGAACAATGTGAATTTACTTAAGTTCTGTACTTAAGAGTTT
>OMNZ01110047.1:20903-32572 GCA_900303255.1 Lesueurigobius sanzi
GGGGGGGGGGGGGGGGGGGGGGGGGGGGGGGGGGGGGCAGAGCTTTGTCTGGTCAGAGGGTTAGACCATAAGAGATATTATTTGAGTAAATTAAATGCAAAAAAACGACCAAACATGGCTCAAGCTGGACACACACTAGAGGATTTTTAGCCAGATTTTTAGTCTTAGGAGGCGTGGCTCAATAAAAACTTTCTCTCATGGCATGATCTGTGGTGGGACTCCTCATGTGTGTGTGTGTCCTCATGTCTGTCCTTAAGTGTGTGTCTCAAAAGATTAAAAACCCTCTAGTGTGTGGCCACCTTACGAAAGCACTGCATGTGCAGAAAACACTCACAATTCTGTTTATTGGTTTGAAAAAAATCCTATTTGGACACATTTTTTTTACATTGTAATGTATTTAGGAAGCCTGAATACATTACAGGGGCTTCTAGGAGAAAAGGTTGGGAACCACTGATCTAAAACACACCAGATTGCACTAAGTTACATCTGGGTATGTAACTTAGTCCAATCCTGCCTCGGGCACCAAATTGGCTAGGGCCGCCCCTGCAAGGGGGCGATGATCTTATTGTGTAAGGCAAGCTATGCAAATAGGAAATGAAGAACAGGGCCGTAAATGGTGTGATCCTGGTCGTAAATTGAAATAAGTGGAACATTCGCCTGAAATATTTATCTTTAGTCCCGAGAGTCATCCTCCCATCTTTCTCTGCGCATCCATTTTCTGTCCACTGCACTGACACATGTGCTCTGACTGTAATGGCTCTGTGAGTAAACCCTGTGTTTACTAATATCAGCTCGTAAAACCCTGCTCCAATCCGCTGTATGAATCACCACCAGCCAATCACAATCTGCGCTTTGGGTTAATGTCCCCGTGTGCGCACTTGTGTAGTGCACCCGCGCGTCTGTGCTGAGCGGAGATAGGTTTATATGCAGCACAAGAAGAGTTCAGAATAATGTAGGTAAATAAAAGTCAAGAGTGAAGATGTGCACACTGCCGTTGTGTCCTTGGGCAATACACTTCAGCCACCGCTGAGTACCTTCTCTAGGTAGAAAAGCACTATATTAAAATAAATAAAAAATAAAACACTGTTGTGTACAGCTAGACAGAACTGTTTCTAGCCTGGACTTAAAAAGATAAGGCCTGAGGAAGTTCCAGATTTTAGTAGCATAAAACTGAAATCATCATGTTTAGTCCTGACTCTGGGACCAGCAGGAGACAACTTCCTGGTGTCTAAACCAATAATATAGTATTATTATAGCTAAACTAGAACTAAACCAGTTGTATAGCACTGTTAAAGGAGGAATGGCTGTGCAATGTGACAAAAAATGTTTCATATTTGATAACTTTTGAAAATTGTGATAGATTATTACAATATTTTGTTGAACCATTTCTCATGTTTTAATGTTCCCCTCATCAATTTGTGTTAAAATAATAATAAATAAATAAAAAACCAAATAAGGATCATAACAATGACCATTTTACCAACTTTGTGACACAACATTGTAATCTTAAGAGTGAAAGAGTATTATTATTAAGAGTGAAAAACTTTGAATCACGAATAAAAAGATTCCTGTCAGCGATCAGGTCTAGACAATATGAGTTTTCTTTCTAGTGTCATAAAAAAATCAATATAAAAGTCTTCTGAAATAAACAGATCCTAAAGAATCGGCTCCCTGTGAAGAGCCATTAAATCCCATCAATAACCAAAACACCTACTGTATAGGAAAGTATTGTATTTAAAGCTAAGCTGAAAACAGCTATTTTTTGCTGTGAGTACTGTATGTGCAGACTATGCAGCTGCTTAGGGCCCCAAGGCCACCAGGGGGTGGGCCGGCCCTTTGCAGTATTTTATCTGCACTCTTCACTTTTAATGTAATTAATTACTCTGTTTATGTTCATTTATGTTTCATTGATTGATTTCATTTGCCTTCTTGCAGTGGTGGAAAGTAACAAAGTAACAAGTACAAGTATTTAAGTAAATTTCATTATGAATACTTTTTACTTTTACTTCACTACATTTTAGAGCCTGTATTTGTACTTTCTACTCCACTACATTTTTAAAATTGGGTTAAAAGTATTTTATTAGTGACCTCCCTTTGATGAATTGGTTTAGTCCCAGTTTAGACCTGGTTTAGTGGTTTACCCCTTTATACCTTGTTTAGATCAGGTTTAGTCCTGGTTTAGACCTTAGTTGGTGGTTTACTCGTTTAGACCTTAGGTCAGGTTTAGACCTTGTTTAGTTCTGGTTTAGAACTTGTTACAACAACTCTTAAGACAGGATCACACAGGGGGGTGCAAAAAGTCAGGAAAAATGTGTCATCAAGAAGAAAGTAAGTTTGCAAAAACATGTAATAATAGTACTAAATTAAGAATAAAATAAAAATAAAATAAATGCTCTTAGCATCTACCAATAAAAAAACATATAGACATCTCTTATACTGCATAGAAAAATAAGATAGAACTCTAGTTAGTGGTTTACTCGTTTGGACCTGGATTGATTCAAAGGATTAAAAAAATCCTGCACATTATACTCTTAAACAAATACATTTTACTTATAAAGTACATTTTACAGTGGCTACTTCTACACTGTTACTAAAGTAGAAATTTAATCTGATACTTTTACTTAAGTATATTCTTGGTCTTGTATCTGCACTTTTACTTAAGTAAGAGTACTTCTTCCACCACTGCCTTCTTATAATTTCATGTAATTGCACTTTGAGTTGCCTAGTACCTCCATGACCCCGCCCGTCCCTGCGCTCCTTGTCACGAAAACCAGCCTGTCGTGTTTTTGAACGCGTCTCCTCCGTGACCAATGCGCGCTCTCGTAGTAGTCCTTTCCACGCACCAATCAGCCCTCGCCGTGCGCTTTGTTGTTGGTGACGGCGACATGAAAATATTTTGTTTGTAGAGAGGCACACACACACGGACGAACGAAGCCCCAGCGAGATCCTCCCTTCCCCCGCGGGTTTGTAAGCAGTTAGTGGCCGGGGCCGTGGTGACTTTACGCTCGGTGTGTGGAGCATGTCTGTGGATATGGAGGAGCTGAAGCGCCAGGTCATGATTAACCAGTTCGTGTTGACGGCGGGTTGCGCAGCGGACCAGGCACAGCAGCTGCTCCAAGCGGCCCACTGGCAGTTCGAGGTGAGGCTTTATGCGCCTGATTTAGCCCCTAATCTCGGCCCCTGATGCCTTCTCCCTCCGTCTGTGCGTATCCGCCGCGAGCAGGAGTCTGTGGGAACTTTATTTTTTTTTTAATGTGGGTTATTTTGGGTTCCTTCTTGGGGCAGTATAGGGCCACGCGCTGTCCCCCCCCCCCTCGATCACGGCTGTTAGCTCGGTGTGTTAGCGGACACCATAACAACACACACACAGGACATAACATTCATACCCCGAGGCCACATGGCTCCAGGGTTAATTTTGACGACATGTTTTAGCTTAGTTTTGGTCCAGATTTAGACAAACAACTCTTTCTCAGACTCAGTTTTAGCCAACGAAAACTTTACATACTTTACATTAGGGCTGCACAATATATCGCCAAAATATTGCAATGAGTGATGCAATAACAAACCACAATACATCGACTAGAGTAGAAACAACTAATGGATTAATCGACAACAAATCGATTATTAAAATAATGGTCAACTATTTTAGTAATCGGTTATTCGTTTTCTAGAAAGAAGCTCTAGAAAAGCTTAGTTTTTATTTCCATTTCAGCCTTGTTTTGGTCCTGATTTAGTGTTTTTTTTTTTTTTTATTCTTAAAATAGACCAGCCATTCCCAAAGTCTGGATCGTCATGGCCGGCCCCCCCCCCATATACAATAAAATTTAAAATGGCAATGAGAGTATGCTAAATACTGATTTTAGTTTTGCAGATCGGTTTGGGGGCCCCAGACTCCACTTTGAAAACCACTGCAATAGACTATAATGTTATGAAGTCACGTGAATCCAACCTATTTCCCCTTTTGGATCAATACATTTTGTCTGAACAGCGACTAAAGCGGCTGTAAACGCTCCTTGTGCTGTTTCTCGTGTTGTTTTGACTCTGGATGAGGGAGGAGGGCAGAAGGTTCAGATATAATTCTTGTTTTGGTGGAGCTGAGCTGACGCACACCTGACGCTCTCCTTACACCTGTGGGCTTCAGAGACCGCATCAGATGATCAGAGCCTGGGCCAGGGAGGAAATGACTGACCGATATCAACGTGAAGAAACGAGTATGAGGAAGATGGCATTCCTGGCTAGGGCTGCGCAATATATCATGACAAAATATCGTTATCGCAATATTTGACGACGCAATATTCGTATCGCAAGAAGCCACAGTATATCGCAAAATCACTAACTGTGACTTGGAAGGATTTTCTATGATTAAATATTCTTTCATTACTGTGCTGTTGAGTAGGACATGGTATTAGGGTGTCCTTAGGTATTATTGACGTTCTATTCAGTCACAAATTAATCCAAGTTAGGTACAGTTACAACTTACAAATCTAAGTACCATCTCGACAGCCAATTGAAACCACTTGGAGGGCCAAATTTGGCCTGCAGGCCCCACTAATGTCAAGCCTGAAGTCATTTTGTTTGGGTCTAATGTTACACTTGGGGTGACCACCTCAAATAGTAGTGAAAGTGGGAAGTCATTTGATGCGGTGGGACAGAAGCATTTCCTTTGCTATTTTGGCCCAAGATTACATACAGATAGAAATGGTGGTACTAGGTCTAAATGGCTGTGCAGTGCAACCAGAAGAGGGACAGGTAGTCACCCTACACTTGGGGTCAAAAGTACCATATTTTTCCCTCTATGTGAGTAAACCCTGTGTCTCTGTGGGGCGGTGGTGGTGTTGTGACTGAGCTGGTGCTGAAGTAAACATCCCGAGGCTCTGTTCATGTGCGTCACGTGTAAAGACATTCCTGTTGCACTGGGGGAGGGGCCAGGGCCAAACAAACGCTCTCCTCACAGGGAGCGGCCTGCACAGTTTGGGAAACAGGTCTAATAGCGAATTTTATGATGAGTGTTACAGTCAGTGGTGGAAGACTAAGTAAAAGTACAGATACAGGAGCAGTACATTGACTTAAGTCAATCAGATTAAAGGTCTGCTTAAGGTGAGACTCTGCAAGTGAATAGAGAAAAAAACGCAACGATTGCCGTATATTACTGACATAGATCTGGGTAAAAAGGTATTTTAGAGTCTGTAGGTGCTACTGAAGTAGAGATGTCATCACCACAATGTGAGGAAAATGCATTTTGAGAAATTGGTCGCTGAAGTTACAATTTTTCATATAGTTATTTTGAGAAGCGTTGAATCAGTGCAATAATTACACTCTTTATTGTAAATATTAGGTCATGTATTTGTCCCCAGGTGAAACGATGTATGTCAAGAGAGTAAACTGTCCCAAAACCTGAAAATATTGCAGTGTCTCCCGTTAAGTCCACAGTGTTTTTTTTGATCAACCTGACTTCCTGGTTTAGTTTAGATTTGCATAAACACTGGCATGACTCTGCAGCGAGGTACATGGGCTGAATCATGACCACACAGCAGAGATGATACAACTGTGAGTAATGTTTTTGTGTTCGTTTCTTCTCAGACGGCGCTTAGTTCATTTTTCCAGGAGACGAACATCCCGAGCCCTCATCAGATGGTCAGTCCCTCCCTCACTCACTCACTCACTACAAAGTTCAGGAGTTGAATTCAATCATGTCTAAATTTAGAAGGAGAGCTAGATATAATATAGGAGCAATGGCTGTTGGTATTTTCTTCAGTGATTTTCAGCGTATGTTTAGGTTTTTTGCTAACCTTGCCTGCGAGCTGAATTCGCGCGGTATTTGTGATTTCACAAACACACGAGAATCCTTCTTGTCCCGAGCCGCTAAAGTATTTGAGCCAGGACCACCAGCGGGACGAATCAATCACCTGGCAGTATTGTGGTTTAGGGCGGGATATCCGGCTGCAAACAAACATTTGTTTCGAAAATAAGGTAGTGTGGGTTAAGGTGCCTTCAACCCGCAAACTCGTGCTACAAAAAAACGCAAAAACCACTCGACGACATTATGATATAAAGCTCAGAGCCGCTATCTAACAAACAACTACGAGCGAAACTTGGAGTGCATGCTGATGACGTCATGTTCAGTTGATTGGTTAAAACAAACAAAAAAGCCTTGACAGACAGACACCAGATGTCGCTTTACTAGGGCTGGGTATCGTTCATTTTTTTCGATACTAGTACTTTAACGATACTTGCTTTACGATACCGATACCTGAACGATACTTTTTTCGATACTTGTACTAAATTATTTGTCATCTACACAAAAAAGTAAATATCTAGATAAATGACCCAAATTCATCTTATTCATCTAAATTTGAGCTGTTTTTGACGAGTTAAGATTCAGTGGCTCATTTGACCTGATTCTAACCACTTGTTCTAAGGTGTTTTTGACTTGTTTCAATAGATTTCTACTTATTTCCTTTTTTAATTAAATGTGTATGAAATAAGCCAAATAATATAGATGACGGTAGTAAATACGTCTAATCTCAAAAATCCTCTAAACAAGACTAATATTCTCAAATCAAGTCATTCATACTCGTGCATGATTTTTAGTTTTGTTGTAGAACCATAAAACGCAACAATAATGATCATTTATTCAATAAAATACTGTTGCTTTTACTGTTTTTATCATTTATTTGAGCTGAAACACCTAAGTCACTTTCTTTAGATCCACTAGGCATCAAAATTTGTTTTCTAAAGAAAAATATTTTTCCTGTACCTGTTTTCGGTACCAATTTATTTTTCGATACCGGTAGTACCTTGATAATGTTTAACGGCACCCAGCCCTACGCTTTACCCAATCAACTCAAAGTATTATGGAATGTCCCTCCTTCCTCCGAACGGATTCGTTTGGAGGAATTTTTTTTGGATTTTTTCATATACACATTGTTTTTTGATTTTATTTTCAAGACTCTTTACATTGTAGATTCTCAGTGAAGGCCATTGTTCATTCACTCCATACTTGGTGGTAAGCTACTATTGTAGCCACAGCTGCCCTTGGATAGACTGACAGAAGCAAGGCTGCCAGTCTGCACCGTCGGCCGCGGCCACCACCACCAACACTCACACGACATTTATATGGACTGTGGGTAAAGTGTCTTGCCCAAGGACACGATATACAGTACATGCGCATGAGGAAACCCTAAAGAGGGCCTAAACTCCACCCACACCAAAAATTTGAAATCAGCCATGAAAGAGGCGTGCTCGCTAATCCAACTCCAACAGGCTACGGGGGAGGAGCCACAGTGACACCGCAGCGTTAGTGAGGATGATGAGGCGTGGCTGAGCTGATGACGTAGACTTCTACCGACAGCACAACTTCTACATCCTCAGCAAAATTCAAATGGAAAAGATATAGTTGACGAGTTTAACCTCTAGGTTTAACCACTCGGTTTTAGGCATAAAGGACACTTTTGAGCAGGTTTGCACTAAAATGTCAAAATATTAACTGGAACATGTAGATAATACTATTACACACCCATTTATACAGTTTATCAGAAAAAAAAAGTTGGTTTGGTGTTTAGTTGCTCTTTAAAGCCTTGTTTCTCCAAATGGCATTCCTATAGACTCCAAACTTTCCACTTTTGGACTTAAAATATTGTTAAGTGATTTTTTAATATTTAATTCCTTGCCTGATTTATTGAGTTTTGAACCTCCAAAAAACAAGGAAAAATTTGAACAAACTAATATATAAAACCATAAGTTTAAACCTTAAAGACTTGATTGCGGAAAATCTAGGCAATTACGGCCATTTTTACACATAAAATGCCATATTTTTGATATGAAAACAAAAAATGACAATCAATTTTTTTCTCATTTGTGTAAAATATTTCACCTGCAGCATCTCGCCTAACAACTCTTTTCTCTCTCGCCGCAGTTGCCCAGGAACACTCCAGCGACTCCTCCCAGTTTCCCCGACGCCATGGCCATGTTCTCCAACCTGCGGGCGTCGGACTGCGGCTCGCCCCCGCCCCTCCATGTGCGCGCCCCGCCGCACCCCCTCCACGTGCACGCCCCTACCCACCTCCACCACGTGCACTGCTGTCAGCCGCAGTGGCCCCCCGTGGCGGCGCAGAGTGGCCACGCGCAGCAGCCGGTTCACGGGCAGAGATGAGACACGGAGGCGCCCCCTGCTGGTGCGCACTGGGAACGGACTACACTTTAACGCTGGAGTGGAGGATCATGGGAGCTTCGTGAGAGGAGCGGGAACCGAGGCTGCTACAGAAAAGGCTGCGTTTTTTTTCTGAACTTGGATTATGGAAATATTCTGGGAGTTGTCAGGAGCGACGTGACGTGGTAGTGCCTCCTGGTGGACATGTGTGGTACTGCAACTGAGAGTTTACCTTATTGCGTTGTAGAAGAGCAAAATATGAATTACTTTAGCCTTAAACGTTGATATTTTATCGTAGTTTTGCGGGTACAGGATCAGAAACATTTTCTTAACAATTTCTGTGATGCGTTAATGGACTTGTGTTTCTAAAGTCAGGTTTAATTGATTAAAACTGTGAATTCCTACCATCATTATGTTTTTTAAAACCATTACAATACTGCCCTGACTTGTATGTGGACGAAAATGCCACTGTTATAAAAACATTGTAAATCTTTTTTTTTTTGTTTTTACATGTTTTCCACTCTAGTTCTACGCAAAACTACAGAATTTTGATGATTGTTTTTACAGTTTGTTGGCTATATGCAAAAACAAAGTCAGATGATGCATGGTTTTGAAAAGGCAATTAAGCTGTTCATCTTTGAAATGTTCAAAAAAGTAACATCATAATTATGGCATAAATAAGTTGCGTTCAGGTGACTTCGCAACCCAAAGAGCCTTACCATGGGTTTCAGTCACGTGACATTTTTCAGTTAACCACGCAGGTTTTTTTTGATCAACGTAGTTCTCAAAGTGACAAAGCAACAAACCTGGGCGTGATGTTGGACAGTTGGAAGGATCTCTAGTCTTAAAGTGAATATGGCGGGTCACAAATAATGATCAGGTTCAACATTTGTGCAGTTTCTGTTTTAATAATGTCTTTGCTGGTGATGGATTACTTTTGGTCAAAATGCTCAGACGTCAGCCATTTCAGATTTGTTCATTTAGAATCATCGACCATCTTGCATCAAATTAAATCAAGCTACTTCTTATACCTCAATCATTGTCTGAAATGCCAAGTACTATGTCTATTGTATGATATCAAACCCATCAGAATGTACGGATCTGTTATTTAATTCTTTCGTCCGACCTTGAACATATTCTGAAAATACTTGAACTTCTATCTTTTTTTTTTTTTTTATCTTGTTACTGTGCTGGGTTAGACTCTTGCCAAGATATTTGTGGTGGGTTTCAACTCGTATTGCAAGCAAAAACGAGAATGTGGAGGTTAAGGTCTGTCGATGGTCTTTGGCTGCAGTACCACAAGCGTCCACCAGGGGAAGCAGACACTAAACGGGTGGAGAAATCTTGTAAATCTCAGCTGTACCTGCTGTACCTCACTGGAGCGATGCCTGTTTTTGCGCAGATGGAGATTCTTCTGATGTGTTTGGGGACTTTAGTGTTTTCTTATTGTTTGTCACTGGAGCCATCTTTAGTTTGTCTATTTCAGGAAATTTCTCTTTAATAATAAATAAAGCCACGAGTTGGACACTTGTTTTTGGAATGAATGGTTTAGGGTTTTTATTTTGCACACACAGTACTTCAGGCTCATAACACATTTACTGTAGTTCCACTGCCACTTTGGCCTCTTGGATTTTACACAAATAAAAACAGGTAAAAGACTGAAATTCATCTATAGAAGTAACTTGTTAGGCCTGAATTTTCACTATTAACGGTATTTGGTGCACAGTTAAAAAAGCTGGTTTCAAAAGCAGGCTCCCAGTCACACAGGAAGTTTTCATTGTAATCGAGATGTTAAAATATTCTCAACAATAAACCACATTTAACTTATATTTTTAGTCCAAATTAATTAAAGGTACACACAGTGACCTATACTGACAGCAATACAAAACATGCTTCTAACCAGACACAAAAAATTCAGTGAGTAATCAAAGAATGAATTTGGATGAGGGCCAAACCTATCTAAATATTATATTTGGCTCTCCATGGAGACGATCTGGAGACGTACCCGCTCCCAACTGGGGCAGCAGCTAATAGTTAATGCTCAAATGCCTCCAGCTTCCACGGCTTGAAAACAGGTAGTGCAGCTTTAAGTAGAATTTTAATATATTAAGTCCATTGTTAGCAGAACATTTTTGTAAACTTTTGTAATGAAATTAAAAAAAATGACACACATTAAAAACCTTTTTACAGCATTCTTTTCACATACAGTATTTACAGGAGGTTGCCAATATTTCCTACAGTGAAAACTGAAGGACTGGACAACAAGAACTGCAGCGCCGACTCGACATTTGTTCAGGACGCTAGTCGGCCATCCATCCATGGGAGTGGATTTCTCCTCATTGAGGTTCTCCTCAAGGATTCTCCATTTTTCCCACTGGGTTTTTTGAGTTTTTTCCCTGCCGTGGAGGATGGTCTAAGGATGGGGGATACTCGAGGCTTGTTTTGTTTAGAAATGATATTTGTTTGGACATTACGTTTGCTCCATTGTTTTGATGTCTGCAGTCCTGAAAGGCTTGTTATATCGCTATTGGGCTAAACAAGAATAAATTGATTGATTGACTTCCTGGCCATAATACAAATATTTACTGAATGTATGTGAACCTCCGTTGTAGTTGTAGTTTGGGTAATAATAGCAGCAGCTGTTCAAACTCGTTTGGTTTTGTCAGAATGGAGATGTGTGAGGTGTGACTGAGGAAGGAAGTGGTGAAACTTCATAGGAACAAGAGTCGTTCACTAGAAATGACTCAACAACGAGGAGTTTCACATGCCCTGGGGCTGATGTCTGATAATCTGTGGTTTCTAACAAATGTACACAGAACTTAAATTTACAGCATCAGAATGAATTAAAGAATACAATTTCAACATTGAGTTCTTTTTAGTTTTATTTTCCAGGTTGGTCAGTCGTTACCTTGCTCTCATTCAGTTCTCCACATTGACCCATGTTATTGGATGAGTTCATGGTGAGCTCCCTGCTGCCTTCACGGACATCGGGACAATGGCGCTCTGAGAGGTGCAGCCCAGAGTGGACATAGGCCAGTCCCGACCAGGAGAGCACAAGCCTGGACAGAGAGAGGAGCAAGTTTAGACCAATTAATGTGGCTCCTTGTAGTTTATTTTGTTGGTATATTACTTTCAAAGAACTGAAAAAAGACTGGAAGGCTTGGAGTATGTAAGAGCAACTAAAGTGGAGATTTGGTTGCTAGAGTGTAATAAAAATAGAAAGAAAACAGGCTGCTGAGTCCTGTTGGGGAGATTCCGTGTGTCACATGGACCAAACATCTCAGTGTTTGTGTGATGATACATGTGGGCAATGCTGGAGTGACTTCACACAAAATCAAATGTTGACAAAACGTCATAAAGTAAACATCGTAAAGGCTGAGTTTGGTCTATTATTTACTTTGACATTGAAACTAAGATGTTAAGGCAGAAAACTAGTTGACCGAGTTGTGGTACCTGAGGGGGGGCTGGGGCGGCACTGGCCTGGGCTCGGGATGCTCTCTCTGAGAGATGTGGAGCTTCG
>OMNZ01110048.1:6077-25870 GCA_900303255.1 Lesueurigobius sanzi
TTTTTACCTGAGCGGATACTGTGAAGATTGTTTTTTTTTATTTTTATTGAGGATTAGGTTTAAAGTTTATAACCAAATGGGGACCGCCTGTTTCGCGGTGTTGGGCGCTTTGTTCGTAGTGTTCCAGGTAAGATTTGCCTCTTGTCATGCCTCAACTTGACTTCAGAATGGGTGTGCAAGCTTCCTGTCTTCTATCCATTGTCCAAAGTTAAACTGCGCCGCATACTTCTGCCACATACCGCCCTAAAGTTACCAGGGTCTCTTGGGTTGTTTTGGATTTAATTGCGTATTTTTGTCATCTAAGTACACATGCTATCCGTAACAATGCTCGCTATGACTTCTTTTAGGACTTACTGCAATCATTGATGACTCAATTTTAAGTTTATTAAGTTAATCTGGCCTTTATTGTGTTGGTATTTTGATTTTGAGCAATTTTAGCTACCCATTTGCACTGAAAGCTGCATATTTTACCAAGAAAATGCCAATTTATGAATGAATTACTGGCACTTTTCGTATAAACAATTAATACTAAACGTAGGAGGATAATTGACATGGTTTAATCAAAGTTTAATGCCTGATTTAGCCAAAGATTTACATTTCCCTCGCTATAATTGTCACTACCCTCGTCTTTCTGCACTTAGTAATTTCTCATATCATACCACAGCTGGAGTTTCGGTGCTTCACAATACCCTTTTTGTTTGCTAGTGTGTCCAGTTTACACATGGGTAAGCTAACCCAAATAGTTTTCTCATAGTTAGCTAAGTGGCTAATTAAACGAGGTGCTGTTTAATCGAAGCTAATCATTGCCACGGACGACTAGTTAGACCATTTGTCACGTAGTATATGCACTTTACAACAATTTCCAAAACAAATAAAAGCCATGTTTAGGATATCGGTGTGTATTACGTGTTAGCAGACAGGTGCAAAATCGATGGACATCAGTTTCGTTATTAAAAAAAGTTCATATACAGCAGATTTCAGCTCTTGACGTGTAATTTTGGAACTTTAGTTTTGTCTTTTAACATCTTAAGAGCAATTAAAGCCAGGTTTAGGGATTTATTTTGCGCTACATCTCCGAATGTGCGTGTAAAACGTGATTTCAAAGCATAACTTCATGTCGAAATGCGTTTTGAGATCGCCATTTTCAGTCTGTGACGTTTCGGAGAACTTCGGCGTGACTCGGGTGTGGTTCGTGCTTGTTGTGATGTCATGACGTCGCAGCGGCAGGTACATTCCAAAGTGACGCAGGGCGCGCGGTGGGTTTCGGTTAAACGACCCCAAAAATGGCAGCAAATAAAGCCGGTTTCTGTTGGTTAAAGTTTCATTTAAAAGGGCAATGCTCCGACGCTAAGAGACTATCTTTTAGACGCTAAGAGACTATCTTTATTCTATTTTATTTTATTGTTACTATTATTACTATTACCTGTTGTTTTTGCTTCTTTGATGACACTTTTCCTGACTTTGTGCACCCCCCCCCCCCTGTGATCCTGTCCTAAGAGCTGTTGTGACAAGTACATTTCTCCATTGTGAGATCAATAAAAAACTATCTTATCTTATCTTCTTCCTCAGAGTGCGCAAGGATCAGCTTTAATTTATTTTCAGTGACTATATGAATGTATAAAAAGGAGATTTACATTGTGATTAATATTCTATAATAGATTCCCAACAGACATTTGCAGTTACACAATTGTTTTTTTTTTTGTTGGTATGGTACCAAAACATGCTGTAGGCTTGTTTTTAAGAAATGAGAGACTAACAGAATTATTAGTTTATGTTGAGATGTTTGATACCCAACAGTAGGGACCAAACTTAGGTCCTCAGAGCATCCTATAAAGTGGATAATGGCATGTTTGTATTTAGAATTATACTTCTATTCTGTTCTAATGAACCATTGACTTGAGATGATTACGAATGTCTTCAGTTTGCCTTATGTACTTGTTTACACCGTGGAGAAGGGTGTTCGGTCGCTTTCGTTATGTGTTAATTTTCTTTTTGGACATTTCTGTGAAAAATCAATACAGTAAAACTCCATTTTGCTCTCCATTGTTGTATCTCAGCCATTCCCAAAGTCCGTAGCTCCGAGGCCCCCTTATCGTGCCAAATAATTTCTTCAGTGTACTTGTGTTGCAGACAAGTTTTGGGGCTCCTCGGACCCCACCTTGAGAACCACTGTTGTATCAGATTCTTGGAACATTCTGACAACAACGTTTTTGACAAGCACTAATGGAGCAAACCTAATTTTAATCCAACTTGGTATTTGACCCAATTTCATCCAAGTGTGCATAAATGGGGCTTTACCGGTAAGTCTTTCTGGCTTTGTGTCAAATAACAGGATTGGGCTGATCACTGCCAGTAATTTGACCAGTAAAGTAAAGCACATTCTCATCAGAACAGTTCATTCACTCCCTAATCCAGTGACACACTCTGCCTTTGCACTCCCCATCCCATGTCCACACAAGAGGACTGCTCTTCCTGAAGCTGTTTAATCATCAGCCTGATAATGCACTGACTCACACTGAGCTTGTGCTGCACAGAAACCACAGGCAGACGCCGGGCCAAACTACTACTCACCAGCGCGATTATCAAACGTCCTCGGCAGGGAATGGTGATGTGACGTTCATGACCGGCTCTTTTGAATGGCTCTTTTAAGGTGAATGGTTTGAAACGGATCTCACTTGTGAAAAGAGCCGGATCTTTTTTGTAGTTCAATTTTTAACAAAGATCATCACAACAGCAGCTTTTTGCCCCCTAAAACTATTTGTCAAAGTATTTGTCGACCAGTGTTGCCTCAGTTACCTTGAAAAAGTAATCTGATTACTAATTACTCTTTTAAAAAGTAACATGATTACTTTACTGGTTACTTTATTTAAAAGTGAGGAAGTTGGATTACAAGTTACTTTATTAGTTACTTTCAGCGGCTGCTGACATCACCTTCAACACACAGGTGACACCCGTTTTTCCAATACATTTAAGTGCATTTTAACAATAACATCAACAGTTGTTGGTGAGTCATCCTCAGCTGAAAACGTGACTCGCCACAGACGTGGCATCACTCACACACAAGACACAAGAATAAAGCAAATATACTGTATATTTTTACTAAGGAAAATAACAAAATAGTAACTCACAGTGACTTGGATTAAATTAACTTTATTCTGAAATGCGTTACATTACTCGTTACTCAAAAAGGGGGTAAAATTGGAGTAACTAGTAACTGTTTTCTTTTAAGTGCAATTAAATTTTTAAACCTAATTTAGATGTAATGAGATTTTTTTTCTTTTTACATTAGTTTAGCACATTGGATCTCACCTGGTTCAGCGTTGGGACCCGCGTTCGCTCTTTGACAAGTCACGACCCAAATAAGAATTGAATATTTTAAGTGTAATGCAAAATACAGTATCCCCACCAATAGTTAATTTAAGCATCGAATGAACCTAAATCTTTCTTGAAATTGGTGTATTGTTCCCTTGATTTGAGTAAGTAAAACAAATCAACCAACGGAAGAAGTATTTTTGCATTTCAATGAAGCAAAAATATCTAATTTCTCTTAAAATTAGATACATTTACGTGAAATAAGATCATTATTCTTAAGTGGTAGAGCTTTTTTTTTTTCTTCAATTTATAGCTGGCGTACCTGTTTTTTCCTGGTGGAACTGTGAATTGTTTATATAGCCCTAACTTGTTTGTAGCTCTCACAATCCCTCCTGCACCTCCTGAATTGTTCACGCAAATGAATGTGTTTTTTGAGAGATTACACATGAAGTATATTTTTTTTACTTTTTTGGCAGCAGTTTTTGTTCATTTCTTGACTTGAAGATACACTGGTTATTTTGAATTTGTATATCTTCCAAACAAGTTCAATATCTTGTAATCTTGTAGACGATATATTCCCCACCTCAGCTCTCAAACGTTAAAGCTCGCGACTTGTCTGAAAAGCAGATTTTAAAACGTAATTTAAAATAAAAAAAAATAAAATCACAAATCTTTTTACAAAACTTGCTGTTGTGTTTGTCAGCTTTGCTCCGAGGTCCCAGAGGTAGAAACGGTAGCTCTTTAGTGAAACTGTCGCCTCTCCGATAAACACTTGCTGATACTTTCACTGTTCACTGCGACCCAGACCGGAATGTTCAGAGATTTAGACGCAAAAACACCACGCCAAGGACAAGACCGTAACGGGAGCAGTGTAAAAATGATCGAAAGTTGTATCTCTCTCTGGAGAAGTGCGAGACTACAACAGCAATTTCTGAAAAGTATGAAATGATTTGAGTTCACCGTGCACACTTGTCCAGGAGCATTAACATTTGAGAGATGCAAGTACAGTACGTAGAACTCAACTAAAAGCTACAAAAACGCATGGCAAAAAAGTTGAAAATTATGTGTAATCTCTCAAAATATGGTACAATAGTCTGTGTAGGTTCAGTCGTACAGGAGTCGTTGAAGTGTAGGACGTTTTGATCTTGAATCAGCTTAATAACGACGTGAGCATGCTCGTGGGTCTCTTTTTAAGAGTAAACCAGAAGGAGGAGTAACCTCTAAGTCCCTCCTCTCTTGGTGCTAAAGGTAGGAAAACATCTTAGCCTATTCATACTTAATATGGCTCGTTACCTCTGTATTTCTCACCCTGGGCTAAGTTCTAAGGCTGTTGACACTTCCCTATGGCCCTGCTCCGCCCAATAGTGTTTTTCAATCTATATTAAGATGTTTTTTTAAGATTCAGTGACAATAAACAATAATATCGGTCACCGCGATGAAAAGAAAGTTTCTTTTTTCATAATTGGCATCATCGCTTAAGTAATCTACAGTCACATAATAACTGATAAATAACAATGTGAATCACAATAATTTTGTCCAAGGAAATTTCCATATTGCCCCATGCCTAGACAATACTGAATTGCATGAAAAATATACAACATAAATATATAATAGTAAAGCTGCGAATCGAATCGCAATTTCTGCCCTATCACGCAGTACCAATTTCACTTGGATATGGAAGACATTCTCAGAACTAATCCCACAAGTAGAAGAAACTTACTCTAACTGGGTGCAATAGTAAAAAAAATATGAATATTTACATTAAGAATTGTTGAACCCAATGCAATTACATTAATCATGTACTTTTAATTTAACATGACCAAAACAAAAATGCAATCATTTTGCTTTCCGGCATCAACCCCCGGGCTTCCTGCCCCTTCACCTCAGCCTCTCTCTGCCCGATGTCCCCTCTCCCAATCCTCCTCCTGACACCGCCGCTGCTCATCCGGCTCCAGCTCAGACCATGAACTACTTTCCGGACAGAACATTTATTTTCTCACATAAAATAAGGGAAAAAAAACATATTTGTCCAACATTGAAGGCTCAAGAAAAGGCATCCAGTGTTTTAAATCCACCAAAAACGCATGAAGCTAAATAATCCAATGTGCAGAGAGAAAATCGTATCCATCTCTACGGATAATAACCAAATAAAAAATAAAGCTATTCAAAAATTCATTCAAATCAATTAATCGATTTATTAAACCCAGCCCTATCGCCCCAAAATATATTCATTTTACTTCCAGAACCAATCAATTTTTATTTTTTGCAGCTTTTTTTTGTTCATTTCTGGACATTAAAGACATACTCAATAATGTAAATGTGTATATTTTCCAAACAATTTCGATAACCAGTGGTTTCCAAGGTGGGGTCTGGGGACCACTGGGGCCCCCCAAAACTTGTCTGCAAAACAAATACCCTGAAAAGTGTTGAGGTTGGAAGAAAGCTTGTATTTATTTGCCATTTGTTCTTTTATGTACAATTTTCAAAATCATTAGAAGAAATTCTTTTGAATACAAGAAGAAGAAATTATTATTTTTGAGGAGCCCCAGTGGAATCTTTAGAACTATAGGGGGGACGATCCAGACAGAATCTGATAGAAATCACAATACTTGTCAGAAAGATTAGATTTTGTGCAGCCCTTTTCCTCCACTTCTTCAAATGTATAAAAATCCAGATACGTGAAAGTGTTCTGTCCCTGATCGGCATCACTTTCCTCCTTAAGGCTCCGTGGACGTCCGCCCTCGTGTCCTGCTCGGAGGAATCTCATACATTTAGTTTGCTTCTCGAATTACTTAGTGCGGCCGTAATGGGCTTTTATCGAATCCTGCTCCGAACGATGGAGACGCTGAGATCGTTGTGAGTCAACAACCAACGGGAAGACGCATCTGTTTTTCCAACTCCAAAGACCACGGTTTAAATACATGCAAGGTTAAAAACAGCTTCAATATTGTATCGATTTTGTTTGAAATGAACTTCTGACAATGTTTTGTCTCGTCGGAGCTAAAAAAGTAGAACATGTTTGCGCGTTTCCTGTTCATAGAAAGGAAAATGATGTGGAGAGAATATTATTGCAGAGTTTTCTCATTAGTACTTCTCTAAGGGATGTGTCGTGTGTTACCGTGGTAACCTGAGGGTCATCGAACCATCTTGAAGGAATATTTTCTACGCAGTTTGGGTGGAAAACGTGTGACAATATATCGATTTTCCAATGTATCGCGATTAGGGCTGTAGCGATGCACTAACGGAAAGATTTAAAGGGGACACAGTGATTTTGGTGACATCTTGTGAGTGTTCCGTTGACTTGGATTGAATTAATTGAACTGAAAATTAAAAACGTCAATTACACAATATGCCTCTGACTGGACAGAGAGTCTACAGCTTGCAAATGCTGCACTAAATGAATCAAAGATGTGTTGAGAAAGTTGGTTCCATTTATTGAAACTGTGCAAACTGTAGCTTACAGGCCTGAACAGTAAATAAAGTGCAGTATTGAATTAACAATGAAGAGTTAAAAAGTGCATCAAGACAGCTTTTTTTTTAGCTTGACACTGAACATATGAGGCAGCCAGTCTAGCCACCAGGTAAGTAAACATGGTACCATGGCTTCTCCAAAACATCCAAGTCACTAAGAAGAACATTTAAACATTCAACTTAAAATGTACCCGTAGCCGAGTACTTTAAGGCCTGGTAATATTGATACTTTTGATGAAGTCATGGTATTAATTAACAACGTAATGAATATTGATGAGGCTGCAGTGCTCCTCTGCTTTCACAGTAAATAGAGGCCGGTAATGGTCAATAATACAGTCAGGACAGTAGAGGGCAGTAGTAAAAGTTTTAAGAACTTGGACCAAACACTGTGACGCAAATAAATAACTTTTAATGATAGTGTTTAGATTAACTTGTGGTAAATGTTTTGTGCTGGAAATGGTTATGGATTTGTATTTAAAATGAACAAAGCATATGAAAACAAATATAAATCATGAACAAATATGGAGTGTGTAGTTGTTTATAAAGTAAAAATGTTGAAAAAGATCAGAAATCGCTCATGTTACTTTAAAAACAGGTGGTGGTGCAGCAGTTATCTTCACAGCAAGAAGGTCCCGAGTTGTATGGCCGGCAGTGCTTTACTGTGTGGAGCTTACATGTTCTGGTGCCTGCTTAGGGTTCCGCTGGCTGCTCCGGTTTCCCCTACTACTATAAACATGTAAATTATTAATCTCAGTGCGACTTTCCTGGATAAGTGAACTTCACATGACTCTTGCTGCTCACACCTTGAATGTAATGTTTCTCTCCCGTTTCTTTCTCTCAGTTCTCGTCATGTTCCGTCCCGACAGAACGGCCCTCCTCGTGTTCCCCTGGGTTTTCCTCCGGAGTCTACATTTTCAAAGTCTTCAGGAAGCGCCTAACCTCGAGTTGGAGGCCCGGCAGAGGTAACTCGTGCTCATAACTTTTGGTTTGGTTTGCTCCGGCTCCTCTCTTCTCAGATACACCGCCCCCTAATGCACGGGGGTGGTATCGACATTCAGAGCCATAGAATTTATATGGTACTGTTTCATGAAATATCGATCGTCTATTTGAGCACAACCCTGAGCACGAGCCACACTATATAGTCTTCGACACATTTTTTGCAAACTCAGCCTAAAACTGGAACATATAATTGAGCAAAGTTTCAGATTTCGTTCTACTGCAATTTCCCTAAGTTTGTAAAAAACAAAAAAAAGGTGTTTTTCAACAATCTGTGTTCAAAGTGAATGGAAAATACCAAGTTGTAATATCATTCTCAATATTACCCACCTGTATCACACATCAGCCTTTGTCAAACTATTATAAATCTTTAGAAAGTGTAAAGTAAAAGTGAAATGACTTCGCCGTAGTTTTATTTTCCATTGTTTACTGTAATTGAATTTCTCCTCCTGTGTTGGCGCGTCTATGCGACCACAGACTGAAGTCTCAGGAGGCGCTGCGTGTTTCCTTTTCTGCAGATTAGGTGTTTTTATTGTCGTCTTTATTGCTGAGCTAAATCTCGGGTTTCAGCCCGTCTGGTGTTTAACAGGCCCCAAACCAGTCTGTCTGCTCCGCTGGGCTAATCCCTGATAAGAGACGGGGACGGAGCGCGTTGAAACAAGCTGCACACGCCTTCTGTCAACATCAGGGTTTGGGTTAGTGCTTCACTTTAGCGCAGGGAGTCACTAAGGGTTTATGCTTTGGTAAATGTTTTTCTTTTGCCAGCATTTGTTAAAGTAGAGCTAAATGTGGGGTTGTCCTAACGAGTAAATGAGTAAATCTTTCCGTTGTGAGATCACTAAAGTCTTAAATTGTCCTGTTAATTGCATTTTAAAATCAAATTACAAGTATTTTACTTGTATTAAACTACATTTCATGTCTTTAGAGCAGACTTTGAAAGGAGAAACACATTTCTGATAGAAATGACACCATTTATTCTTTATTTGTCATTAGTTTGTCCCTAAAGAAGCAACATTTCAATAAATATTTCATAAAATGGACACTTGGGCTTAACCTTGCCTGCAAGCTGAATTCTCGCGGTATTTGTGATTTCACAAAGACATGAGAATCCATCTTGTCCCGAGCCGCTAAAGTGTTTGAGTCAGGACCACCAGTGGGACGGAGCGACGAAAGCAGCAGGTGCACCAAATAAGGTAGTGTGGGTTAAGGTGCCTTCAACCCGCAAACTCGTGCTACAAAAAAACACAAAACCACTCGACGACATTATGATATAAAGCTCAGAGCCGCTATCTAACAAACAACTACGAGCGAAACTTGGAGTGATGCTGATGACATCATGTTCAGTTGATTGGTTAAAACAAAACAAAAAAGCCTCGACAGACAGACACCAGATGTCGCTTGGCCCAATCAACTCAAAGTATTATGGAATGTCCCTCCTTCCTCCGAACGGATTCGTTTGGAGTGGTCCCAGATTGATATTGTGGAGAACTCAACTAGGAGTGCTACATAATGTTAACTTGGGCTGCTCAAATTAGGAAAAAGAAGCAAAATACTTTTTAATGTATTCTTCTAATTCAAGACTATTTACATTGTAGATTCTCACTGAAGACATTATGAATTAACACATAGAATTATTTTTAAAACAAAAAAGATTGAAATGGATTCTTCAAAATAGCCTCTTTTTTTTATTGAATTACTGCGTTGCACTTTTGACATTTCCTCAATGTAGTCCCCAGAAATGGGCTCACCTCAGACTGTTGAAAACCACTTATGAACTCATTGAGAAAACAAAGACGCAATTTTGAAGAAGTTATTGCACCCTTTTTTTGTTTCCTACATGATTCCATGTTTCCATCCATAGTGTAATGTCTCCCAACAAGAATACAATGTAAAGAGTATTGAAAATAGAAAGAAAAAACAATACAAGCGAGTTTCCAAACTGTTGACTGGTTCTGCCACTGTGTATCATAAACTCATTAAAGACTTCTGTCTGACTGAGATTGACTTTTTGGTCCTGATTTGCTATTGCAATGCTATTTACAATCCAAAAATGAATCTAAAAGTTACATTTTCTTGAAAGATCATTCCCCAAATCACATTTGCAAACAGAAAATCTACTTGACTTTAAATTAATCATTATTTCTTTCATCACGTCATATCAGTATTTTACTACTTTACCAGAAAATATTCCCATGGCCCTGGTTTAAGCTGATCTCTGACGACTTTCAAAATGTGACATTTATTTGCTCCCATAGTACCCTGCTTTAGGTCCTAAAGCCGGGCACTATGGGTCTAACTTAGTCCTGGTATAGTCTCCGGTTCAGTTCCTGGTGTAGTCCTAGTTGAGTAAGTAACTTCCATTTTCACTTACCCCTACTCCCATATCCCTGACTTTCACCTCCTTTAATAAGTCCCATGTTTGGTCCTGGTTTTGTTCTCCTTTTAGTCTAGGTTTAGTCTCACGTTTGGTCCTGGTTTAGTCCCTGGTTCTGTTCTCCTTTAGTCTAGGTTTAGTCCCTGCTTTTGTTGTGGTTTAGCCTCTAGCTTTGTTCTCCTTTTAGTCTACATTTAGTCCTAAATGTAGGTCCTGGTTTAGGGGCACTTTACACGATAACGCTCCGGGGTGAAAAACGTAAAACATTTCATCGGATGTCAATGTCGTTTAGACGGTAACAGCGTTTTGGGGGCTCGAAAACGGAAAAAAGTCCCCACTAAAAAAAAGTCCCTGATATTCCAGCGAGCGGAACAGCTTTATTGTGATGAGGTCCTGCAGCAACAACAACTCGTGTAACTTTGCGCAGACAAGATGCACGTCTCACCATCAGGGACAGCTAGTACTTAGTAGCTACTTTATCTGTGCCGCTGTTGCTTTATTTATGCTATTAAAGACTAATTCTGCTGTACTCATGTTAAAATACACGGGTAAATTAAGTAACTAGTGATGTTACCAGGCAACAATAGAAATAAATGTGACATTTCTCAGTTTTTCGCTGCCATTTAAATGCAGATTTCACCCAGAAACGGCCGTCTAAACGCGGAGTTTAAAGTGAAAACGAAACAGCACTTTTAGGTTTTTGGTTCAGATCGTTTCCGTCTAAAGGTAGCCTCAGTTGATGGTTTCATCCTCCTTAATCTAGGTTAAGTCCCATGTTTAGTCCATGGGAGTGCCTTTGTCCTGGTTTAGTATCTGATTTTGTTCTTTTAGTCTAGGTTTAGTCTGTGCTTTTGTCCTGGTTTAGTCCCTGCTTTTGTCCTGGTTTAGCCTCCTATTCTAAAGTTTAACCTTTAGAGTAGGAGAACAAAACCTAGTCTAAAGGTTTTGTTCTCCTTTTAGACTAGGTTTAGTCCCATGTTTAGTCCCTGCTTTTGTCCTGGTTTAGTCCCTGCTCTTGTCCTAGTTTTGTCCCTGCTCTTGTCCTGGTTTAGTATCTGATTTTGTTCTCCTCTAGTCTAGGTTTAGTCCCCGCTTTTGTCCTGGTTTAGTCCCTTGTTTTGTCCTGGTTTAGCCTCCTCGTCTAAAGTTTACCTTTTAGACTAGGTTTAGTCCCATGTTTGGTCCTGGTTTAGTCCCTGCTCTTGTCCTGGTTTAGTCCTGGTTTTGTTCTCCTTTTAGTCTAGGTTTAGTCCCATGTTTGGTCCTGGTCAAGTCCCCGGTTTCATGTTGTGTCCCATGTTTGGTCCTGGTTTTGTTCTCCTTTAGTCTAGGTTTTGGCCCATGTTTAGTCCCTGCTTTAGTCCTTGTAAAACCTCCTTGTGTTCATTGCTGTGTGCTCTCCTGCCCTGGTGACCTCATCTGATTCAATATTTGCATAACCTTTTTAAATATTGACGACAAACAGAGACTGATTCATCTCATTGACCACATTTTCCTCAAAACTACAGTGTTCCAGTCCAGAAGGTTGGACAGCCGCTCAGTTTGGTCCGTTTTGTAGTTGAAGATGTTCCAGCCGGAGATGGTCCAGACATTAAACAAAATAATATCTCAGTATTTTTGGGGACTCTCATTCCATCTGTAGATTCTTTTACTTGGAAAGTCAGACATACTCACATTAGGGTTAAATATACTTCAATTCTAGTAATTTTACCTCACCAAACTGTTATTTTTGCAACATATCTTTCAACAATTTCAATATCTTGTAGATTATGATGAGGCGGTGAATATATGGCAGACAAAAACCGAAACTGCTCATTTCCTCCTCTCTGTACATAGCGACTGCGCTGTGACTGTAGCGTGATTTCAAACGCCTCGCTCACTTCCTGGGTGCGGTGCGGGTGAAAGGTCGCAGCCTCGTGAATAAATGAATAACCAGTTGGACCAGTTCATGTAGGGTTTTTTTTTTTTTCACCTACTTTTTTCACCTGCCCTACTCCTATTAGGCCCTTCCCTGATGTTCAGACTAAAATCTGATCTGAAGTGTATTGTTTTTTTGTTTATTAGTGTAGCATTGTTCATGACTCGTCTAGTGTTGGGCTGTTATTATTATTATTCATGAATCAGCTACATGTATTTGTTTTAATTATAAAAGAGAGCAATCAAATCCAAAAATGAGCTTGATCGATATCTGAGAGAAGAATTGTTTGTAAAATGTTTATCATGGAATATTTGGGTACAAGTATGATTTTCCTTTTTAAAGTCCATACAATGTGAGTTTGAGATTAAAAGATAATAAGTATATTCTTTTTCTTTTTTTTTGTAATTTCAGTGGAATTCAGTAACTGCTCGACTGCAAAAAGGTTTATGTTCAGCAGCACAGACAGTCGGTTCAAAGTTCACCCCGATGGAGTGGTCACGGTGAGTGCTTTCTATTGGTTCAAAAGTTACAATTTTTCAAATGAAGATGATATTTCACAGGGAAGGTCCACTGCATAACGTTTCATCCAATAATTAGCAGGGCGATAGGACCTAAAATTGATATCACGATATAAGAAAGATACATCACGATAACTATATATTTGACAATATAATGACGACGGATAAAATATTTCAAAATCCCAGCTTTACTTGCAGCTTTTATTAGGAATTTTTCTTTTTTTTTTTTTCTTTTAGCACCATGCTAATTTCCTTGCCAATTTGATCTACTCAAGCCACATACATCCTTCAATTAATTTCACGTTTTAAGCAGCTGCCCCTAAAGCTTCCACAGTCAGTGTTTATGCTGCTCTGAGTGGAGCTGAGCGTAGCATTAGCTGTGACCTCCATCCGCTGGTCCGACTTCAGTCAAAATCAGCTGAGTGCACAATGCTAATTATATCACATCCACAACGATATCAAAAAATACGACTATATCCAAAACTCATACCCCATAACAATATACGATTCGGCCCAGCCCTAATTACAAGCATCTATTTCAGGGGTGCCCATTACGTCGATCGCCTAAGCACATATCTCTCCATTAATTATATATCGCCTGCAATGATAACTCCATTCATACATTTCGGCCTAGAGTTTATTTTTATTTTACTTAATCTATTTAGTGCTTAATCTATTTGTACAGTTTATTTACAGAGAGACGCTAAGAGACTATCTTTATTCTATTTTATTTTATTGTTTCTACTATTACTATTACCTGTTGTTTTTGCTTCTTTGATGACACTTTTCCTGACTTTGTGCACCTCCCTGTGTGATACTGTCCTAAGAGCTGTTGTGACAAGTAAATTTCTCCATTGTGAGATCAATAAAAAGCTATCTTATCTTAGATTGTCTGCTCGCCTTTGGCACTATGGTTTGACGCACAGAACGAGCGTCCGGTTACACGTGGAAATATTCTCTAGCGCAAGGGACCCGCACGAGCTACAAACAGATCATAATGACTATCACTGGTTTAACACCAGCCGCATTTTGCCCATTTTCCTTTGATCCCGGTCTATACCGGCGTTACTTGCATCTGAAGTGCACACTCCCGCGGTCAGCTGTTATCGCTGGAGCGCGAGCTCTAAGAGACGGTGGCGCCGCGCTGATTTGTGCCCCTGGTATGGAGGACCCAGAGTGCCAAAACTATAAATAAAAAAATATACATGTGTGCAATTCATACAAATCTACTATAGTTGATTGTCGCTGGTTCGCGCAGGTTACGAGACACGTGGATCTTCACGACGGACACGTGGACTTCTCCGTTCATGCCTGGGACTCGGACAGAAACAAGTACACCGCGCTGGTCCAGGTGTACCATCAGAAGCATCACGGCGGCGGGCAGCACGGTGAAAACCAGCATCACGGGAATCACCACGGCACCGGGCAGCACAGTGAAAACCAGCATCACGGGAATCACCACGGCACCGGGCAGCACAGTGAAAACCAGCATCACGGGAATCACCACGGCACCGGGCAGCACAGTGAAAACCAGCATCACGGGAATCACCACGGCGCCGGGCAGCACGGTGAAATCCAGCATCAACACGGAGACGGGCAGCACCACAACAAACAGCATCACCACGCCGACGGGCATCACGGGCAACACCAGGGAAACCACGGAGAACATCCTCAACATAATGCAGAGGTAAAAACCACGACAGTCGCAATTGGAAAACTTGGCACCAGTTTTAAGCCATTTTGTTCTAGTTTAACCTTTTTATAGTCATGTTTGTTTTTTTTTGCTTTTGGCTAAAAAGTTATTGAATTAATGTTTTGTTTACTGTGCTATCATCAAATTGGTGACATTTTTGATTTAGGACTGCCCTCTAGTGCTCACCTGCTGGTTTTACTGTTTACTTAAACAAAGTGGAATGAAATTTGTTTTGTCCTCCTTTAGTATACTGTGGACTAGAGGTGCCCAAAGTTTTTGTGATGGAGAGCCAAAATGAGTGGACAAAGAGCCAAATGCAACACTGTTTTGAATATAGAAAGACCAAATGTAAATAGCTCTATGGTCAAATATCCTTCAGTTGCTGTGTTATTAAGTAAGACGTGCTGTTTTGTTGTTCATTGCTACCATTGACAGTCTATTCAGTGCACAAATGTATCAAAGGAGATACTTCTTATGCCTGGTTCACATGGCAGGATTTTTAGCCCGATTTTAGCCCCGATTCTCCCCTTCCGACAATCGCAAGGACGCCCCGATTATCCTAAGATAATCTGATGAGATATTCCTGTCGTGTGTGGTGTGTTACGACGGCTCTGGTCTGATCTGAAGGACGTTGCGACCGCTCCGACCCCAAATCGGGGATATCCAACATGTTGGATTGTTTTGCCCCGATATCCCCTGTGTGGTGTCTCCCGAGCGTGCAGCTCGTTACTGTGGCGAGTAGCCAATCGGAACGCAGAAATATCCTTGTTAACATAACATGTTAACATAAACATTGGATCTAAAATTATAATTCTGAACCGAATGAAAGTTTATTTCAATGGTAATTAATCCGCGTTGTACATAACCACATTTCTAGGAGAGAAAATGACTCACCTCCACATCATAATGTAGAAACCAGCAAATATACTCATGGCTCGCGCTGCCTCCTCTCCTTTGACCAGCACCTTTTTTCATATACTTTTTTTCTGTTTAAAACAAACTACAAACTACTTTTTTTTTCTGCCTCTTCTACGTCCGCCCTGCTTGTTTACTCTGACGTCACGTTTGATCTCGAGAGGTTTTGCGAGATTTCCCGTTGACATGGGAAAGGGTCGCAAGTGAAATCTGCTGGTGTGTGATGTGTTGATGTTGCCGTGTCGGTGCACACCACACCAAACGTGTCATAGCCACATTTTTTTATCGCCATGTGTGGGCTCTCTCAGGTTTGGAAAATCGGCCGACAATTTTAAAATCCTGCTGTGTGAACCAGGCATTACAAATCAAACCATTTTGTGGGCCGAATCAGACCCCTTGGAGGGCCGAATTTGGCCCGCGGGCTCCACTTTAGGCTTCCCTGCTGTAGACATTCATGGAAATAATACAGTCCATCTAATTATAAACCATTTAATAATAAATAATAATAATACATCAAACTTGTATAGCGCTTTTTTGGACACTCAAAGACGCTTTATATACATTTCATGAACTTGCAGGCAAATTTTTTTGCATTTCGGTGAAAATTACCTGGGGCCGTATTCCTAAAGATTCTGAGAAGCCTCTCAGAGAGCTCCTAACTTAATCAAAAAAATTCCTAGCAAGGAGTCTTAGATTAGAAGTTATTCCTGAACCTTCTCAGAGAACTCTGAGCAAGGAATAGACAAACTCCTATCTTAGTGAGGAGGTGTGGTTGACCCCATTGCTAGGTATGATAGGTCATCATTTCAGAAGCTGTGATTGGTTGATCCTAAAAGCCCACTTGCACAGTATTAACATAGTGATAGTTATATTTATTTGCTTATAATTGCCATGCGGGTCATTGCACTTTTAACTTTCAACATTTCTACTCACTCTCTTTGGTGTTAATGAGGGTAAAATGGCTCAGCTTTCATCAATATCTGTGATTGCTGACTGGTCAATAAGAAGCTTTCAAATCTACCACAAACGAGTGAAAAGCAATGGAGAAGAAAGAAAAAAGGAAACCCAACTGGACAGAGAAACAGTGTTTATTTCTGCCTCAATTGGTCAATGAGCATAAAAGTGTTAAGAGAATATCTCTCCTGTAGGGCTGAAACAACTAATCGATTAATCGTCAACTAATCGATTATTGAAATAGTTGTCAACTATTTTAGTAATCGATTAATCGTTTCTGGGATATACAGACTCAGAGTAAGAATTACATCAAAATGTTATATTTTTTGTGAAAAAACTATGTTGACTCTGAAGGCATTGGTTCTAGAAGTTCTTTTTGCAAATATTTTTGCTCTGATTGTTCCAAATCTTGGCTCATAATCTAATCCGAGCAGAAAGAGGACTCTCTTGCTCTCACTTTTACCATCCCAGAGTGAATTTTAGAGGTTCTTAGCTTTCAAATGAGGAATAACATGTGGAACTTGTACAAAGAGCTTCCTACAAACATTAGCTTTAACTTTACTCCATCAAGACGTCCTCAAACGGAGTCACTTTAGCTTCATGTGCAAAAAGCTTTAAACAATTACACTTTCCATGCACCTTTTTGCGCCAACCGATTAATCGATTAATCGTAAAAATAATCGACCGATTAATCGATTACCTAAATAATCGTTAGTGACAGCCCTACTCTCCTGCCTTCTCACCTTAGGAGCTCTCTTAAGAGCTGGGATTCTTTAAGAATAGCTTTTTTCTTTACTAGGATCTACTCTTCACTGAGGGGAAATTCTAAGAGAACGTCATGATTCTAAGAATTTTCTTATAATTTGGCCACTAGGAGCAACTCTTTGCACTAAGAATCTTTAGGAATACGGCCCCTTGTAAGTTGTGAAACGCACTCATCCCTGTGAAGAATCTGCATGTTATAAATGTGTGAGTTGAGTCCAAACTCATTTTGAACTTTCCTAACAATTTAATTTACTGGCTCCCTTCTTCAATGTTTAATTTAAAAAATCCAGGTAGGGCCGTTAGTCCCACTAAGTTAAGACACCTGTTCATCACAAAATTAATCTTTTTCTCTTCTTTTTCTCCAGAATCCAAGCATTGCTGTGATCCAAGATACACCCAGCCGCCAGAAGAGGGAAACTGTGAGTCCATATTGAAAGTCCATATTAAAATAATATAAAATAAATAAAAATAAAATAATGAAAGCAGTCAAAGTGCTCACCTTTTTTTTTTTTATTATAATTTGCCAATATTTCAGACAGAAGAGGATGTTCCGGTGATTTATTTCCCCAGAGCCACTCCAGGGCTGAAGAGGAGGAAGAGGGAGTGGGTGATCCCGAACATTAACTTCCCCGAGGGCGGGGCTGGATCATTCCCCAAGAAAGTCTCTCAGGTGAGAAGCTGCTGATGAAGGCTCTAACCGGGGCGCCATTTTGGGTCAAGACAGAAGCAGACCGCACAGCTGAAGGTTTCTCTTTGTTGATAACCAGGATAGAAAGTCTCACAGAACGCACAGCTCATGTTTTTCAGAATTAAAACATGATATACCAAGAAATAAATAGAAATGCACTGTATGTAAGATGAAAGAAAGGGCTTGACATTAACTTCTTCCAGGTTTTTTGTTTAAATCGTGCCGCCCTATGTTTTTCTTTTTATGTAGATCCGTTCAAGCGATGACGGCACCAAAAAGATCTACTACAGCATCACGGGCCCCGGGGCCGACCAGTCGCCTGTCAATCTGTTCACGATGGACAGAGAATCAGGCATCCTGTATGTGACCCAGCCCCTGGACAGAGAGGAGCAGGCCAACTATACTGTAAGTGGAATATTGTGACGCTGTGTGCACCGACCGAGCCTCCTCCCACTCCATTGTTAAATATTTACTGTTTGGAACTGGAGTCTTTTCCCAAAGTAAACAAAGTTCTGAAGTATATGATACTGTATATAAAAATGTATATATATTTTTTTTCATTCAAAAACAGTTCAGAATGGAGTGCGAAGAAGAAATAAATCTGTCTGAACCCACTCTGATTTCCCTTTACTCCTTCCTATTTCTCTGCTGTTCATTTTTCTTTGTCTTGGTTTCTGTGTTGCTCACATTTCTCCCTCGGTCTGCAGCTCCTGGCTCACGCTGTGGCAGAAGGTTCCGGTACAGCTGAGAACCCCATGGAGATAAAGGTGATCGTGATCGACAACAACGACAACAAGCCAGTCTTCACTCAGGACACGTACATAGGAGAGGTCGCCGAGTCATCACCCATCAGTATGTAACACTTTCTCCTCTGTCTCATTAGGGTTGCACAATTCATCAATATTGCATCGACATCACAATTTTAAATACTGCAAAAAACGAACCCCAAAGGCTGAGGGTTTTTTCTGTCTCCAGCGTTTCATGAAGCTGAAATACTGTATAATAAATAGTACCACAATGTTTAATAGCAGTTTTTTCCTGACAATACTAGGCCTGTGGCAATAAGCAATAATATCAGAAATCACGATGAGCATTTTAAATCATTGCATGAAGATAAAGGCTATTAAACAAGAGGAAGAGCACATGGCTAAACAAAGTGCACACGCCACACGGTCAGTCCTACAGCAGGACCCAAACTCAATTCACTGTTAGAAAGTTTGTAATAATTATCGGGATGTAGTGTGAATCGCAAAAGATAATAGTTAGACAAAATGTACATATCGTCCCGTGCCTAGACGATACTCCATTGCATGAAAAATACATAAACTTAACATAAATATATAATATTAAAACTGCAAACCCAATCACAATTTCTGTCCACAAAATCGCAATTAGGTTTTTTGTCAAAATCGTGCAGCCCTATGTCTCATTCACATTGAAGAGCAGATTCGGTCATGAACTAGTTGTATGAACCAAAACTGTTCATAATTTGGATGCATTTCTGCTTCAATTCTAGATTTTGAGTTCCTGCAGGTAGAAGCCACTGACGCGGATGAGAAAGGGAATCCGAACTCCGATGTTCGTTACAGAATCCTGAACCAGGAACCCAAATCTCCAGCAAACGACATGTTCATCATCAACCCAGTCAGCGGCTTCCTCCGCGTCCACACTACAGGCCTCGACAGAGAGGTACGGACTACAAATATTATCATTCATGACACTTCCTTCGTTCATTTGGTGATAAATCAGTTGGTCTACATATTACTGTATACTGGTACAGGTTTTCAATGACTGGATGTGGAAAACGTCTGGAGCATGATCTATAGAAAATGGGGGACTAGATCAGCTTTTGCTAAATGAATTAAAAAGATCACGCATCCTTCCACAAACGCTTTATTGTCCTGTGTCAGCGCAGCACGAGCAGGTGCCTGAGGCCCCGCCCAAAAACATCAATAACAGGTTGTTTGTGAAAATAATCAAGCACCACACGCCTGTTTGACACTTTTATTGCACACATCGGCCTCCAAGTGTTAGCGCTTCCCTCTCATTCATGAAAAAGCACAGTTACAGCGTTTGTCCACAAGATTTCAGTGTTCATAGAATGGAGCTCCAAACCTGAGAGACACTTTTGCAAGTAAAGCCTTGAAATGTCACAAGGCTTCAGTCCTTCACTAGTGACTGCAGCAGGA
>OMNZ01110048.1:25890-43825 GCA_900303255.1 Lesueurigobius sanzi
TTCATCTTAAACTCACTGTGAATCTTGTTTGTACAGAAAAACCCAAAGTACACTCTGGAGGTGCAAGCGGCTGATTTGGCGGGAGAGGGACTGACTGGCTTCGCCAAGGTCATTCTCACAGTGACTGACAGCAACGACAACGCCCCCATCTACACCGAGACACAGGTAAAGGTCCTGGTTTAGTCCTGGTCCAGTCTAGAAGTCGACTGATAGGGGTTTTTCTAAGGTCGATGTCGATTTTTTTGACAGATGATGGCCAATTAAAAAAAAAAAAGAAGAAAAATGAATAAATGCTTCTACAGTGTAAAATGTGTCCGTGTAGAACTGTGACTGCAGGGGGCGCTTTGTTGACCTGACCTGAAGTTTTGTTACAGGCCTATATTCGTAAACATGTAAGAAGATTGGAATTTAGCTTTTAATTTTAAATTGGAATTGAATGTAATATTGAGGATTTTACATTAATGCTCTTATCCATTTAATATTTGTAAGCTGATTAAAAAACAACAGCAGCAGATATTGTTTTATCTCTTTATGCTTCTAAAGGCCTTTTAGTTCTAACGTACTGTATTATGTAGGATGTGCAGTCCTGCGGTTGATGAGGTGGGCTCCAGTCAGCAAGTTTACTGCTGCTGAAGGTTTACAACTGCAGGCTTACAGCTGTGGTAAACCTGCAGATTCAGGACCGCACATCCACGACAAAAAAAAAAAAAATCTGCATTATAGCGGCCGATACTGGAAAATACTCGTATGTCGATTGACCTCTACTCACTTATTTCCCCGTGTTTCAGTTTACCGCCTCTGTGCCGGAGAATAAGAAGGGCGCTCTGGTGACGAAGATGTTGGTCACAGATAAAGACGACGCTCACACGAAGGCCTGGAACGCCAAATTCACCATCGTTGACGGCAACAAAGACGGGCTGTTCACCGTGGAAACCGGCATAAACAAACAAGAGGGCATCATCACCACGGCCAAGGTACGAATTCAACAAACTGAAATCTGGTGAAGCCGCTCTAAAATATCAAAATGTTGACGAACTGATTGGCTCAGCAAAGATAATGAAACTCTAGATGGGACATGGCCATTGTAACGAGTACCATTTTGAATCGTTTGTCTAAAGTGGTTTTGGATGACTCATGACCCAGATGCCTAGAAGGACATGGCTGGGCTCATTTTAAAGCCCCAATGCAAAAACGTCTCTGACATTTACTCGCGTAGATATTCTGCCTGTCGTCGGTCATCGCGGCCAGAGGGTTAAATGACGGATAGTTTTCAGTGGAGTGCCATATAACCTCAGGGGTCTGTGGCATTTTTTTTTTTTTATATATATTTTCGGCACAAATGTTACTCCATACTTTAGTCCTCCATGTTCTATATCAACAGAAAACAAGATGGCAGCAGATTTTCAGGATGAAGAAGTCAAGTTTTCAGACAAAAAAAACTGTTTTTATCTAGTACAATTTTGAATCCCTGGGCGACTAGTGCAGAGTCAGCAGTTTTAGCTAATGCTAACTTAGCACTTTTTGACACAAATTTTCTATGCGACCTGACAACGCCCCCCGGAGGCCTAGAAGGACATGGGTGGGCTGATTTTAAAGCCCCAAACGTCCTCTTTACAGACATATACTCACGGAGATAGGGGGTTAACATTTATTGTTTCCATTCAAAGTCCAAACTCTACAACAATCACATGTCTATTCAAATTCTTTACGACAATAATTGCAGCAACAATTTAAGTAAAATGCAACTTGCACCAAATTCACAGATAACTTATTTGAGCAGTATTAAAGAACTTTACTTGTCCGGTCTCACTTTTGAATGCCTAACATCTGTCTTCTGTCTGTGCGTCTTTAGGGCCTGGACTTCGAGAAGGTCTCCAAACACACTCTGCTCGTGGCTGTGGAGAACGAGGTCCCCTTCGCCGTGTCCCTGCCCACCTCCACCGCCACAGTAATCGTTACTGTGGAAGACGTCAACGAAGCGCCGATATTTGATCCCGTTGTCAAACTGGTCTTCAAACCAGAGAACCTCGCGGAGAAGCTAGAGGTGGTCCGGTACATAGCCAACGACCCCGACACGGCCCGCAGCCAGACGGTCAGGTGAGTGACTGTTCACCTCAGCCAATTACACCCATAGAAATAAAGCGGAGAAATGTCCTCAGAAATGTCCACAGTCTGCAACGTGTCACACTTGGGGGCGTGGCCTGGCGAGGGGGATGGAAGCTTGTTATGGGAATCGCTATTTTTCAGTCTTTTTGGGTATTTGCTGCCAGACTAAAAGCATATTTACCGCTCACAAATAAAGCGGAGTCAAAATTATGAATAAACAAAGAATGCAGGAGTGCTACTTGGATGTACTGGTTCTTTGAAAAGGTGTCTCTTTGATCCTCTTCAGTGCAGGGATCAACATTAAACTTTAAAGAGAGATTCTGAGGACTGAAGCACCCATGGAAAAGTACTAGTTAAAAGGCCTTTATTTCAGCATGGCCAGTTGATTAAAAATTGCCTACGCATTTCGGCCTTCGTCAGGGCAAGCTAGTTTCTCCAATATTTACAAGATTTTTGCAGTTGGCAAGCTTTTCTGAGTATGACCTACAGAGCATTCCTGACTAATTTGGAGTTTGTATATAAAGTGAATAATCTGATCTGCCATACTATAAATGGTTGTTTCTGTGCAGGTACAAGATGGTGAGTGACCCGGCCGGTTGGCTCAATGTGAATAAAGACACCGGTGTGGTGACCGTGAAGTCACCGATGGACCGAGAGCATCTGTTGGTGAAGAACGACATTTACACTGCTCTGATCGGGGCCTACGACGATGGTACGTTTTTTTTTTTTCTTTTTGTTAGATCAGTCATGTTTTGTTTCATTTGCGCATGTTTCAGTAATCCTGCATGTTCAGTCCCTTCTTCAAACACCAGTTCACACTTGTTTATACCATTGGTCCAAACTCTGCTGAACATTTCTGCTGTCATTTCAAATGCTTTTCAAAGCTTAAATTACAGCATTAGTGAAAAACGTTCACATTCATGAAGGAGGAGCTTCATGAACATTTAAATTCATGATTCTTGCTTCTGTTCTTAGTGCAAACTCTCTTCCTTGTGTTTAATTTTGTTCTGCTGCTCTGCCAACCAGTGCAAAAAGAACAGCTACGGGATTGCTCTGTTTAAATCTTATGTTTTTCTCTCTTCTCAGACGACATTCCAGCCACAGGAACAGGAACTTTGCAGATCAAACTGGAGGATGTGAACGATAACCCTCCCACTATTGACGAGCGAGACCTCAAGGTCAGTAGAAAACAATGTATCATTCAACACAGTGTTTCTCACCAGGGGTATGCGGACCCCTGGGGGCCATGAGCACTCAGTGGAGGGGTCTGGGAATTATTTCAGATTAAACTGAATACAAAATACTAATAAATCTGACTTTCATTACATTCATTACATTTAATTAATTCTTAAATAATCTGCACCAAGTTGAACAATTATCAGCCACTCGGATAAATTTGATAAAGGAGTCCAAACTGACTGAAATTTTATTTAATCCATCCATCTTCTTATCTTATCCGTTGATGGGTCGTGGGGACAGCAGTACAAGCTGCCCGGATCACACTACACCAGTCCCTTATGGCTCCTCCTGCAGATGGTGGCGTCATGGGAATAGTGATGTGACGTTCATAACCGAATCAGCTCTTTTGAACGGCTCTTTAATGTGAACGGTTCGATCCGGATCTCATTTATGTCTGTTTTCATACATTTTTTTTTACAGATGAAATTGAATAAACACTCAAACGGCTGAATATTTCCTTTTTTGCGCTAAAAACTTCTTAGCAAAGCAGTTGCCTTTTCCTTAACTGTAGATCAAACTTTTATTTACCTGACAAAAATTACCAAGGATAAAATCAATTTCAGCTGAAAAATATTAGTTATTTAAATCAAAAGTTGTGCCTCTCAGCAAATTAGGTTTCAGATATTATGGGTTTTCTCACTGGCTTCCGAGGAAAAATTACATAAAATGACCTGTCTTTTGAACAGCTCTTTGAATTGAATGGATCCCTAAGATTCGGCTCCCCTAAAAGAGCCATAAATCCCATCTCTACCCGGGAAGACGGCCCCACGATGCTCCTTAATTTCTGGACGAGGTAGCGGGTCTTGATGGTCTCATAAGGAGCTTCTGTACCGCTCTTGGTCTGACCCGCTCTAGGACCTGTGTGCCATGAGAGACCCTACAGGAGCATAATGCCCCAGACACAGAGCTCCTAGGATCATTTGGGTGCTCAAACCCCTCCACGATAAAGTGGAGGTTCAAAGAGGGGATTTTTTATTTAATTTGTCTGAAACCCACCATTAAAGGCATTATACCTGAGATTTTTTTTTTGTGATTTTTAAATTACAAAAGGAAGAGGGAGCAAGTAAAATAAATTGATAGTTGTGGTCCAAACACATTCCTAACTTTCCCAACACATTTCCCAAATCCTGTTTCTTCATTGATGAGTTTATAAGCGCATTTCACAGTTGGCAGGGTCACTTTTTAGCATCCTAGTCGCAAAAATACTGGAAAATTAGCCTGCAAACTCATGAAACTGATAATAAATGCATTATATTTAGATGCACGGTATTATTTCCACTAAATGACTGGAGTTGCAGTACAAAAGTACGAAAAACAAATTTCATATCACTACTAGGGGAAAAACATCGGGTATAGTCCCTTTTAAGTATTTACCAACATCACGCAGCTTCACCCTTTTCTCTTGGAGCCTGTGTGTTTAGAAAGAACAAAGCCCACTGATCAGCTGTAACAAAGTTAAAGACCTGTGGTTTGTGTTTCAGATGTGTAACAAAGATGCCCCCCATCACCTGCTCACGGTCACAGACAAAGATGGGCCTGGATTCGCCGCTCCCTTCAGAGTCGAGTTGGAAGGATCGTCAAAGAGCAACTGGACGGTTCGCATGAACGCAACCGGTCAGTAACACTGGAACAGACAAACCAAACACACAACGTTCTTTTCACACACGCCGCCTTTTCTGGGCCGTGTCCCGGTGGTGTCTGTTTTCCCAAAAATCCTGACTGAATCTGGAGTCCAGATGAGGCTGTGTGAAAAGGACTCCACAGAGGAACACTGCACATGAAACGATACCAGGCAGTAACTAGTTAATCAGCGTTATACTGAAAAAGCCAACCACCACCACATTATACCAACTTAGCATTTTAGTTTTAATAAAGTTCACCATTAAAGCCTCCGCGACTGTTGAAAACACCCGTCATTCCCGAGTACGGCTCGATGGAGACTAGTGACACGACCTGCAGCTGCAATCAGGAGGCCAGCTCCACCCACCATGACTCGCACGCAACAGTCTCCAGTAAAGGGGTACTTGGAATAATTTTAGACAAAAAATTAATTGTTTTTTTGATCATTATGCTCAAAGAAAAGCTAATTTTAAAAAGAATAACCATCTAGAGTGAGAACTATTTTGTGTATTTTTAACTGAAAAATTCGAGTTTTAGTCATTCACTTTCTAACTAATCAACAAAACCATTGTAGCAAGGAGTATTTGGAGTATAAATGAAAGGCCCAAGGGGTACGCAAGGCAATAAAGGTTGGGGGCCACTGACGTAGAGGACTCTTCTTCTGTCAAAGAATCGATTTATAGAATTCTGCTGGACACGGTCCTATTGTATTGAATGTACAAACGCATATTGCCAATGACAGGAACACGGGGTAGGTACACATAAGCTTTCTTGCTTCGACCTACTCCTTTTGAGTCTGATTACTGTGTACTGTATAATGATGTGAACTCTGAATATTAAAAATGTGACATTGCTCAAATAAAAGCTTGTTGCGCGTGGAAGAAACAAGCAATATGTTTTAAAATATTTATCAGCCTTTATAGAAGAGATCTTGATGTGGGAGGAGTACCTTGGTTCTACGTTTTCCCTTAAACAAGATTTTACATGTATGAAATAGAATGTTTCTTTCAGTTTAACGACTAAATATGTAAATTTGTTTTCATTCAGGCAATGGGATCGTCCTGCAGCTGGTCACCGAGCTGGAACCAGGGACATACACTGTGCAGATGAGAGTGGCGGATACTCAGGGCTTGGACCAGCTCTCCACCGTCACGGTCCAGATCTGCGACTGCAAAGGCCCAGACGTCACCTGCGACAGCCGGATCGCGTCTGGCCCACCTCTGCCCATCATCCTGGGCGTTCTGGCTGGAATCATGCTGCTGCTCAGTAAGTCACGAGGGCCATTATCTCACTGACACATAATATAAGTGTGTGTGTGTGTGAATGGGTTCGTTGTGAGTGTTTAGTTTTTCATTTTACATGTTTAGGACCCCCTTGTAAACGAGATGCTGCATCTCAAGGGGCTTTCCTACAATTAAATAAAAATGAAATAAGACGGTGGCAGGGCATCTGGTTTGATGCGTTATGTTTGTGTGCAGTGCTGGTGCTAATGCTGCTGCTCTTCGCTCGACGACGCACAAAACCCATTGCGGATCCTCCGCTTCTGGACGACATTCGAGACAATATCTACTACTATGACGAGGAGGGGGGCGGAGAGGACGACCAGGTAATACTTTTACTCCTCCTACTGCCACTACTACTATTATGAGAGGAGGGTTCAGGCGTTAAAATGAGCCTAGCCATGTTCTAGGCCTCTGGGAGCCGGTGTAAAGTCGCCTTGAAAATAAGTGTCCAAAAGGCTAAGTTAGCATTTTACAAAACTGCTGACTCTGCACTTTACACAATCGCCCAGGGATTCAAAACAGTACTAGGTAAAATCTTTTGTGTTTTTTTTAGATAGAGCCTGGAGGGCAAAAATATGGAGTTACGTTTGTGCAAAAATGAGCAAATCTATGGGGTAACATTTGGTGCGAATATTACTATATTATTATTTATTTGTTTTCTAAAAGATGAAAAGAATATGGAAAATAAACACAGATGGCAGATAGGTCAGGTTTATAGCCTTTTAGGGATGCACCGATGCCACTTTTTCTCAAACCCATACGAGTACTTTGATTTGAGTACTTGCCGATACAGAGTACCGATTTGAGTACAAGGCATTTTCTTCAAACATACATCTTGTAGCTGGGCTAAAGTGATTAGTTCTCATTTCCATTTACTGGAGTCATTTATCAATTACAGTATAATAATATTACTTTTAATATAAGTTTGATAAGTTTGAATTATACAGTTAAAGCTATTTTATTGAATATATTTGTAATAAGCATGTGCAGTGAGGTGTTTTTGGATTCCTCACTTTGTTCTTTTAAGATTAAAATTATAAGAAATATTTATGTCCACATTGTACACACTGTTCATATCCAAAGGTTACTGAGAGCCTGTGTTGTATTTGTATAATAGTATGTAGATGCCTCATTTTGCAGTAGCCTCCTTACATCTAGCGAAATGTAGGTCAATATGGACACGCTATACCTCTTTTAAAAGCTCTACCTGAGGGTCACTGGGTTTGTTTTACAGATGCAATGGAGCATCGTAGTCCCGCCCACCTGCTCATCTGTACAAGCATGCGCCTTGGTGCCGGAAGTAATAATCCCATTCAAAAATTGCATAGACTTTTCGAAAAATTCTAGTTTAAAAGCACGACGGAGGCTAATCAGCTACGTGCTAACTGCTAGCCATAGCACGGATATTTTACAAGCAAGAAAATACCCAATACTTGAAAACAGAGCAAAATAACTTTTTGGTTTATAATTTTTTGGATACAATTTTAAGTTGTGTGTTTTATGTTCATGGGTCTCCACGTAGCTGATTAGCTGCTATCGTTCTTTTAAACATTTGATATTCATTTTTTTCAAAAGGTATATGCAATTTTTGAATGGGATTATTACTGACTGGTGGGCGGGACTATGATGCTCCATTAGTCCCCAAGCATAATACGCTAAGAATCACCGTTGGCGGCTAGAGTTAGCCGTTAGCGTTACATTGTCAACATTGTAGATGCACCACTGAAGTAAACATTTAGCACTGGTTAAATTCAGCATATACAGATTTAGGGAATGAGTCTGTAATAAAGTCAGATCTGTGTGGAGTATTGTTTTTGCACTCTTAAATGCTTCAGTTTGCTCTGTCAGGCTGCTGTGAGGAACGCTGCTACTGCGCTCACTTGGTATCAGTCTCTTAAGCTGGACACACACACTAGAGGATTTTTAGTCTTAGGAGGCGTGGCTCAATAAAAACTTTCTCATGGCATGATCTGTGGTGGGACTCCTGTGTGTGTGTGTGTGTGTGTGTGTGTGTGTGTGTGTGTGTGTGTGTGTGTGTGTGTGTGTGTGTGTGTGTGTGTGTGTGTGTGGGGGTGTGGGTGTGAGTAAAAATCCTCTAGTGTGTGGCTGCCTTTAGTATCGTAGCCACATTAATAAGGGTACAAGCAGGTGGTATCAGCCCGATACTGGTGCATCCCTACTTTTATGTTTATAGAAGCATATTGGTGGAATAATAATTTAAAGTGCTTTAGTTCTTGTGATGTCCTTAACTCGAGTCGAAAATCGGAGTGAATTGAGAATGGAATCGATTTGGGAAATCCGAATTGATACCCAGCCCTATTGTAGAGTTTATATGATTTATATTGACCCTTCTCTGTCTGTCTGTCTTTCTCCCTCCCTCTATCCCAGGACTACTATGACCTGGGTGTGCTGCACAGAGGGCTAGATAACAGGCCCGATGTGATGAGGGACGATGTGATGCCAATCTTCACCCCTGGTCCTACTATGTACAAGCCCCGCCCCACCAACCCCGACGAGATCGGCAACTTCATCGACGACGTAAGACACCGTTTAAACATCCTCAACAGTCGCAAATACTCTGGATGATTACTTTTGTTCATGTTGACCACAAGCAGAGTAATCGCGCACATAGTTTAACACTGATATTTCAATTTTACCAATTTTACATAATCCTTTTTCATTCCTGTTGTAATTCTAATTTTAAAGGCAGATTAGCCCAGGGTTTAATTGCTCATGTTTCTTTTAAAATAGTGATGTTATTATTTGCAATATATACTGTATATACTGTATATCAATTAATAGATCCTAATTGTAATATATATGTAAAAGTAAAATTTTTATTCATCTCATTTTTATACACATCGTCTCTTCTATTGATGGGAAACCCTTCGTGATCCCACAGTAGTTTCTAACGTGTTTCTTCTCTCTCTCTCAGAACCTGAAGGCGGCGGACAACGACCCCACGGCTCCTCCCTACGACTCTCTGCTGGTGTTCGACTACGAGGGCGGAGGCTCCGACGCCGGCTCGCTGTCCTCCATCAACTCGTCCAGCTCCGGGGACCAGGACTACAACTGCCTCAGCGAATGGGGCCCGCGCTTCAAGAAGCTCGCAGACATGTACGGCGGCGGAGAGGACGACGATATGATTTAGAGAGGAGATGAAAAAACGTGAGAGATCTAGAATGCAAAAGGCCAAAGAGACTGGTTTTTAGATGAGTTTACTCCACATCTGACAAAAGCTCAACGTTGATGTGTGTTTTTTTTTATATTAAACTTGGTGAATCGGTCAACTCAATTTTGGTATTCTGTCCTTGGAAATACCCCAACTTGTACAAAATCTACAAAGAAAGCCACTGAAATAGGTCTAGATATGAGAGGTTTGTTGTCTAGTTCTAAGTTCTATGATTTTCTTTCCTATTTCAACCAGACAATGAGACATCTCGTCTTTGCCTTTCTGTTCTTGGAAGTAATTTGAATGTAATGAGCACAAATTACGAAAAATAAGTTACTAAAATGAGACTTGTTTTCGACCGGTTCATCAAGTCCCAAAGTTTTTAACAAAGTAACCATCTAGGACTCCATCGTTCTGTCCGTGTACCAACTGACCAACAAGTGTTGATCTCAAATTGTAGAAGGGACAGATTTACGCGAAGAGTCACTGAAATGGGTCTTAAAGGATTTATCTAAACCTTGTTCTCCCTCCGGGTTTTAGAGGACCCAGATTTTGGTGTAAACATCATTTCACTTTGAGTTCAAAGTGCCTCGAGTTGCTGGTTCTATCCCGGACGCTCACCGTCGCACTGTTCAGTCTTACACCTTTTACAGCACTGCAAATTGTACTTTGAAATCTGCTCCAATTGTGGTTTGTACTTCCGTGCTGGTGTAGGAACGATGCAGTGAATTAAAGTTTTGAGTCTTTATAACGGAAAGCATTATTTGGCTATGAAAAGATCGTGCTTTAAATGTATATCTACATGTCCTTACATTTAACATATCTCCTTAGAATTATTGGGTTCCATCTGCGTTCTAAGTAGTTCTGAGATATAATTCTAAGGAGGCAGTATACCTCCAAAAATGGGTCCAAAGAGTAATGTTTTAGACTCGTTTGCCACCAAATCTCAAACCTTTCAGATGTGCCTCTATTTAGACATCCAGGAATCCAATAAAAATATCCAGTGTGCAAAACCCTGAAGCTCAACTTATCGTGGGTATTTAAACGGACAATTACAAGCAGCGATGTCTTCAAAATATGGCAACATTGTAATGCTTCGTTCAAGTTTGAGTTTAGACGTGTTTACTTCCGTTTCCTGGAACTGAAATGTCAAAATAAATTGCGTGAATGAGAAGAAGTATCCCAAATGAGATGAAAAAACTATTAACCCTTCATTCCCTCAGTTGTGTTTCACTGGACACTCTTCATCATTCAACATCTTTTTGGATGTGGCCAAATGGAAAACCTGGTCCAAAACTTTACAGCGCCAAAGAAAGAGCGGCCATTTTGTTTTTTACGTTTTGGCAAGATCGAAAGTTCGAGCTCAAACGTTTCCAAAGTTTATTGCTCTGGCTTAACTTAAAGAAATGTATTGGAACAAAAGTTGGTGACATAATTTTACAAGGGATCAATTACAAAAATCAATCACAGATCGTCGAGGTTTAAAATTGTATCTTCTGCTTAGTGCCTCGTTAGTTTTTTTGCTGATAATTTCATTTCAAAATGGCCGCTTCATATTTACGTTAAGAGACGCAGAATGTCAACACTAAATAATTGTTTCCAAGTTTAGTTTTCTTTCCTTTCTTTCTCCAAGCTTAACATTTTCACAAGTTTTAAATGGTTAAACTGCAGAAGTTTGGGTTTTTTTGTTTTGTTTTTGCAAAGATAAAAACAAATCTAAATAAATTAAAGTTGAAGCTGCAGAATGCTACCATTTTTTTTGTGGTAAATGTCATGATTCGAGTTGAAAAAAGGAGTCGTTTCACTGTAAGTTGCTGGTTCTACTCCAGGCGCTCGCTGTTGCACTGCTAATAAGCCTCGCGCCTTTTATGGTACTTCAAGTCGTACTTTGAAATGTACTTCTGTGTACTTTAGTGCTGGTACAAGTTGTGAATGACGTGGTGAGAGATCAGAGAAGTCTTAAATTCTTGTTTTTAAATGTTTGTTGATGCATTTTTCTTACACTGTAGGTTCTGTCTGGGTTCAAATGCTGTTTATAGTTTTGATTTTTTTTTTTTATATAAAGTTATCTTAATATACAACTGTGAACAAGCGTGGTTTGTTTTATCTGCAAATAAAATTATAGGCAATATTTCAATCCAATGTCATTTGAGCTGTTTTTTATTGGAATAAATCATGGAAGATCCTCCTAATACAAGTGTTTTACCGTTTGAGCTACTTTTATGAAACCAAAACTGACCACAAAATGAAAGAAATGTAGTGTGGGAGTGCGGGGTAGATGGCTCAGATTGGCAGCCTTGCTTCTGTCAGTCTACCCCAGGGCAGCTGTGGCTAAAATGGTAGCTTCCCACCACAAAGTATGGAGTGAATGAGGCAATGAAAAGCGTAGTGTCCTGAAAAGTGCTACATTAAACCAATGACTTGACTGCATTCATTACGAATGGGACAATATATCGTAATACTTCTTACCTTGTATCACAACACTTTAAAGTAGAAGTCTGTAAGTTTTCAAAATTGGAGAGAAATTTAAAACTAAACTAAATATCTCATTCCCCCTCCCCTCCTTAGTGGTCCCTGTCCAAGAACGACCAACTAAAAACCTGTGGGTTGATTGACAGGCCGCCAGAGGAAACCGGATTCTGATTTAGTAAAGGGCCTATCTCACCGGCCTGGAGACTAGTTTGCAACCTCGCAGAGTCTCACGTCTCCGCAAAGTTTCCAGGGAGTTGCGGGAGACTTTTTGAAGTCTCCTAACAGGTCTCGGAGAGGTCTCAATTCAGTTGTGGAGACTTCGCGGAGACTTATTTTGAACGTGACCGGGGAGACGTGTCAACGAGGTCTCTGAGAAGTTTCTGAGACTTCGCCGCAACTGAATTGAGACCTCCCCGAGACCTGATGGAGACTTGGAAAAAGTCTCCAACTAGTCTCCAAAAATTTCAAACATGTTTGAATTTTTCCCGAGACTCCACAGAGACGTCAGTGAGACTCGGATCTACCCCAGGTTTTGAACTAGTCTCAATGGGAGGTGAGATAGGCCCTTCAGTCTCAGTCTCTGGAAAGTCTCTGAGAAGTCCCCGCCGGTGAGATAGGCCCTTTACTGAGATCAGCAAAGGGAGGGACTTTAACCTCTTAGGCCCGAGGCGTTTTTGTCCAAAAATCATTTCTTTACATCATAGGTGCACATGGCTAATTTTGGTGTCCACACATTTGGTAGAGCTTAGGGATGAAATAAAAATAAATGATGTTTGACAATAACGTGAGGTTGCAATGGGTTTGAATGAATTTCCACCTGAAAAAAGAAAAAAAAAATCCTGCATAAAGTCCTTTTTCCTCCCTGTGGTGTAGCAAATAACAGAAATGGGTGATCCCACATCAGCTGTCACTAATTTGCAACTTTGGAATGTTTCGCTGCGTAAAACACATACTGTATGTCAATAACCGTATCTGAAAGTGCATCCCCATTATTGGGGACTTATCGGGCTTAAAGAGGTTAAACTCTAAAAATCTGCAACAAAATCCTAAATTATGTTGTTTTCCTCACTTTACATCAAAACCCAGGCCCTGCAATAATATATTTACACTATTACTTCAATATTATGGTACAGATTAATGAAGCTGCTGTCCTCTACACTTGGCTTGAACACAGACAAACAAAACCTTGCCTCACATTAATGCATTGAACGTGAGGTAAGTTTCGGTGCTGTGTATTCCTTTACTGCCGTTCACATTATTGGCAGCGCTTTGGTGCAAAACTAAGCAGCTGTAGCCTGGATTCGTCCCACCTTCCTGTATAGTAGCTGCCAAATGCACCTGGAAACCATGGCAACCAAGTTAATTCAGAAACTGGAAATCGTTTTCAAAACATTTCTCTCAATATCCAACCGATTCATATTTGGTTAAATTAGATGAGTTCAATAAATATTTTCTCTGGAACTTTCCTAAAATGTGTTCAATAAAAAGACAAACAGTTGAATGATGAATTTTATTAAAAATATCACAAATAAATAAAATGAGACTGTTCAACTGATTCCCTTCAGTCACTGCTTCCCTTTAAAAAATAAATTCACATCAAAGATCAGAACGAGCCACGAAAACCAGGGTTCAGTCCTGGTTTAGTCCTGGTTCCAAGACTTTCTCTAGACCCGTTTTCACTGTTCAATGGTTCAGCTTTCCCAGAACTTTGTATGTCCAGTTTTCTCCCGAGAACTCGCTTTCTGCGACATAGACCAGTCTCAATCTGGTCCTGGTTCAGTCCTGGTTCACAGAGGTATGTACACACTGTACGATGCATCTCCGAGTCCGTAAAGTCCTGGTTTTCCCCTGGTTCAGTCCTGGTTCAGATGTGGTTCAGTCCTGGGTTAGTCCTGGTTTAGTCCTAGTTCAGTCCTGGTTTATTCCTGGTTGAGTCCTGGTTTAGTCCTGGTTCAGTCCTTGTTTTCCCCTGGTTCAGTCCTGGTTCAGTTGTGGTTCAGTCCTGGTTCTGTCCTGGTTTAATCCTAGGTTAGTCCTGGTTCAGTCCTTGTTTTCCCCTGGTTCTGTCCTGGTTTATTCCTGGTTTAGTCCTGGTTCAGTCCTGGTTTAATCCTGGTCCACAGAGGTACTGTATGTACACACTGTAGGATACACCTCAGAGTCGGTAAAGTCCTGGTCCAGTACTGGTTTAGCCCTGATTCAGTCCTGGTCCAGCCTTGGTTTAGTCCTGGTTTATTCCTGGTTCACAGAGGTATGTACACACTGTAGGATGCGCCTCAGAGTCGGTAATGTCCTGGTTCAGACTTGGTTCTGTCCTGGTTCTTTAGTCCTGGTCCAGTCCTGGTTCAGTCCTGGTTCACAGAGGTATGTACACACTGTAGGATGCGCCTCAGAGTCAGTAAAGTCCTGGTTCCAGTTTTGGTTTCTGAAATGCTGCAGTCCACAGGAAGTCAGCTCTCCTGAAAAACACACAGAGGTTTAGGCTCATTAATGGATCAGATAATTTTAATTAAAGTTATATTTTAGACTAAAACAAGTTTAAAAGTACTTAAAGGTCCTAGGATTCATAACTCAATAAATAAAAGAATGAAGTATTGAAAAAAGCCTCCCACCTTCTCCTCCGTCCTGCCCGTGGGGGTCCCTCTCTCCCCCCGTCCGCGGCTCTTCCTCCGGGACTTGGATTTGGACTTGGGGAAGGTGTGGTTCTCGGCCTGGATCCAGGTCTTGGCCCACAGCGGTTCGGTCTGAGTGGACTGGGACTGCGTGGACCTCTGGAGCTTCACCGAGATCCTGTGGGCCGAGCCGGTGAGCAGGGTGAGCGAGGGGGACAGGCGGGAGGAGAGGGAGAGCGGGGAGGGGGGCACGGGGGGGAACTCGAATATGTCCTCCTCGTCTGCGGCGGAGAAACAGAGAAGAAGAAGAAATCGGTCCATGAGAACTGATGTAACGCAGCTGGTCTCCGTGGTAACGCAGGACAGTCACCACCATTTCGTCGGACTGTTTCGGTCGACAGAAACGTTTTTTTGAAAGAAATTTCCAAAAAGAAAATTGACAAATGTTTCCCTGATTATTATTTGATAATGATTGGATTCATAAATCTTCCATATTATTTTTATGGCTGAAAGTCCTTTCCACTGGCCAATATCAAGCACATGTTTTTGAATATTGTCTCCACTTTTAGACAATAATTAGACCTTAGTTCATATGTGCTGACAGAGAAGACATTGAACTTTGTGACAGTTTTTGTTTCATGTGAATTGGCCCAAGAATTACAGAGAAATTAGCCATAAACTATGACTAGAAATCTGCATTTTGACAGTTAGAGTAGTCAGTGTTAGAGTAACGTATTACAAAAGTAACCAGTTACAGAAATATATTACTTTTTTTCAGTAACTGAGGAATATAATTTATTAGTTAAAGGGACTCTACGGAAGTTAAAATAAAAAAAAAATAATATATTTTCCACCCCCTACATGCTCCAGCAATGTCCCGCGCTGTACTGTGAGCCCACACCTATCCCACTGTAAGCCTGCACTGTCACTCTAAAGTTGTGTGTTTGGGCCGAGGCAGCAGTCATTCACCAGCTTAACATGGAGACTGCAGTTACGCGGACGGCCAGAGGTGGCAGTCACGAGTATGAAAATGGACAACCTCCGTTGAGTCCCTTTAAAGGGACTATACCTGATTTTTTCCTAGCAGTGGAACGAAATTAGTTTTTTACTTTTTTAGTATTAGTAGTATTTAGTTATTTAGTGTTAGTTTTTAGTATTGCAAAGGCAGACATTTCTGGAAATCTAAATGTAAAGCATTTATTGTCAATTTCATGAGTTTGCAGGCTGATTTTCTTGCATTTCTGTGACTATGAACCTGAAAAGTGACCCCGCCAGTTGTGAAATGTGCTTAAACACATCTAAGAAGAAACACCATTTTAGAAATGTGTTAGGAAACACAGGAGGATGTGTTAGGAAACACAGTTAGGAAAGTTAGGAATGAGTCTGGACCATAACTATCAATTTATTTTACATTACATACTGTATCATACTGTACTGTGTAGAGTACAGGTGAAGACTGAAGAATCTTTACCTACAATGGACAGCTCCTGTCCGACTGAGAACCTACACAGACGGATTAAACTTTTTTGGCCGCGACCGCCAATATGAACCTATGAACGACTCAGGACCCACAATATAAAAAGTAACGGCTTAATTTAAATTTCAATCAAATGTATTATTGTGTGTTTATTTTGTTTATTTTGTTATTCACAAATATATTGATAACTCGATTTTGCGTGCTATGTCTCCCTAGGTACGTTTCATGCGGCATCAAAATGATGGTAAATGCCACTTTGCACATTCCGCCTGATCTCGTATATTCCACTGGAAAACTGGGAAATCATTTTGATACCCGAGTTTCCGAGATGGAGAGCTGCAATCATATGTTTTTAAATGTCTTGTAGCTGATTGTTATAAGGGAACACCGTATTTATTTAGTGTACATCATACATCATTTTAGTTTTATTTGTATTTCCACTTTTGTAAAAAATAAAACAACAACAACAAAGCAGATGCAAGGTAGTATTTGTGGTTTGTTCTGTGTGTTTTTCAATATATAACTTTGCTACGACGACTAAAGCGCCTGAACACAACTGGAAAGGGTCATCTTTCCCACAACATATGAAGGCAGCAGCAGTGTTACCTGTCGTCGTGAGGGCGGGGCTGGAGGGGGCGGGGCTTGACGGCACCGAGCTGTGATTGGTCGACGACACCTGGATCATGGATCGGGAGCGGAGCAGCTTCCTGCAGGACAGAACCAGGAGGTCCCTGCACTGTCTGTGGACGTTCACCCCACAGTCTGGAACACAAGGGGACAACATCAGGAGTCGAACCCACCACCTCCTCGCTGGGAGCCAGGCTAACCACTCTGCCACACGAGTCTGCACCCACCTTTGCACTTGTATCCCTGTTTGATGATCCCCCACAGCTGCAGGAGACAAGGCACAACTTCAGCAACTTTAGACAGTACAAGTCAAGCTAATAGTCTGTGTAGTGGAGGCAGGGGAAGTCTTTTAGTGATGGGAGTTCTCTCTTTACAGGGAGCCGAATCTTTGGGATCCATTCATTTCAAAGAGCTGTTCAAAAGACTGGCTCATTTTATATATATATTTTTTAAGAATCCAGTCAGAAAACTCATTATACTTTTAAAATGTGTGTGTGATGTGTCATTTTTTTGAGCAAAAACCTTCCCCTCCTGGTTTCAGCAGCTTGTTTTCGCTTTGCACGGTTACATTTGAGAAACATTGCATTTGAAGTCGGAAAAAGATCTGGCTCTTTTTAAAAATGAGATCCGATTTGAACCATTCAAAGAGCCGTTCAAAAGATTGGTCATGAACGTCACATGATTAGAAGTCTTTGTAATTGTAATAGTTGGTTGAGCCATTAGAGGGCGGTCTAGGAGTGGCCCACTGGGTTTAAAGCAGTGGTTGTCAACTGGTACATGTCGGGATCACCACCTAATAGGACAAGCGGCAACCCACATAAAAATCATGTCAAATATGGCATTTACCACAATTTTTTTTGTTGAAAAAGCAAGAAATAAACCGATAAAGCTGAAATCATGAACATTTAAAGCGGGGGTCTCCAGATGATAATTGACAACAATAAAAGAAAATTACTGTAGTTTTTCCAATTTACACTTTACTACACTGCAAAAAGTAAATATGTAGATTAGTTTAAATGACCCAAATTCAGAATATTGATTCAAATTTGAGATTTTTTCACTAGTTAAGATTTAGTCGCAAATAAGTAGGAGAACATCTAGCCTATTCATACTTAAGCTCATGGTGAGACAATACAGAGGTTACGAGCCATATTACATATGAATAGGATGTTTTCCTACCTTTAGCACCAAGAGAGGAGGGACTTAGACGTTACTCCTCCTTCTGGTTTACTCTTAAGAGACCCACAGCGTCTTTATTAAGCTGATAACGATCTTTGGACTAAGATCGAAACGTCCTACACTTCAACTACAGAGTACAGATGAAGAC